>CAJVPS010001798.1:0-14101 GCA_910591765.1 Ambispora leptoticha | reverse complement strand
TTCAGACTGATTTTGGTTAGTTTTTGTACGATGATTGATGATAATCATTTTCCAAATAATTTTGAATCACACTGTATTTTTTTTAGATTTTTTCTGAGAGTTGTTCTAGAAAAAAATATATATTAAACTATAACTTAATTTTGAATAGAAAAATAAAAATTATTACTTAATAAAATTATGATAATTTATTTTGATAAAAAAATAAAAATTATTTCTTAATAAAGTTATAAACTTAATATATAAACTTTCGATTTTACTGTTTTATTTAATAAAATTAATCTCCCTCATAATTGAGAACTACTGTATTTAATTATTATTTTTTGTATCTACATTTTTACACCAATGAAATTTTGAGATTAGAATCTGGCGAATTTTATATTTATTTGCCGACGCTGTATATTTATGATCCTATTATTTAATAATAGACGTGTTTGCATATGCGACGGTTATTTTACAACAGGTTATTGTCATTTATTATTCTAAAATTCAATAATACTAATAAAAATATTTTAAATTACGGGATAAATTATACAAGACCATATTCAAAAATGTGTGGAAGAGAAAAAATTGAATTGTATTAATTGTATATATTATAGAGCCAATAAATAATATTAATATGTATATGAAATCTAATATCCCACCCAACATTCAAAAATTAATTAATTAAAATGTAGTAAATAAAATATATATTCTAGGTCGATAATAATAAAGAAAGCCAAGGATTGTTTCCAGCAATGAATAAATTATGGATTTTCTTGAGCTTGTGCAAGGCGTGCCTCGAGATTTCTCAGAGCTTCTTCTTTGGCTAAAAGCTCCTGTCTTTTCTCGGTAATTTCTTTTTGTACTTTTAATTCTATTTCTCGCAACTGTATTTTAAAAATTTCAAAGATGATTAAATATTGAGCTAGAAACATTAACAGTGCAAGACATAGCAAATAAAGTAAATACTTTTTCTTCCTCTCTCTTCAATTGTTCTTCTTTCAATCTTACACTTTGCGTAGCAAGATCCTCAGGTAGAATATTAGTTTCTCTAAAAAATTAATTTCTTTTAGACTTGTACACTTTAATTTACAGCGAACCATAAAATTGTAACTTTTTCTTACTCGGGAGTATTGTCAACACCACGACTAAGTTTCTCTGTGCGGTAATTTTCGTAGAGGAAATCATGTGTGATTTCCTTTAAATCCTGCAAATGAGAACTAAAAAAAAAATCAATATTGGGATTTTATATAAAACTAACATCTTCTCCCTATTTTACCTTAATAGAGCAGATCTTAGTCTAGCAAAATCAGAATGTTGAGGGTTATCAACTAAGAAAAAAATTTAATGAAAATTAATTAAGCTGAAAAAAAAATATTTTAATTAAAAAGATTAACAAACCTTCGACCACACCCCATGGGTATTGACGCCCACGAACAGATTTACCATTGACACTTATTTCTTCTTCGCTGCCAATAATTGCGAATGGCAAAAGAGCCTAAATAAAATAGAAAAAAATGATAAAAATAAACAAATAGCAAAACTTGCGCATCAAACTAATGTAAAATAAAAAAGAAAAATACCCGAAGTTCACTATTTTCTTCCACAGTATCTTCATCGTCTTCTTCGACATCAAATGGAAAGTTATAAATAGGGATATTGTAATATTCAATATCTTCCATAATCTAAAAGAAAATTTAAGAGTTAACATAACAAAAAATTGAGTAAAAACTTTACAACAATTACCCTTTTTTTGAAATCACTAAGCTCGGTTGGAGTCAATGTATCAGCTTTTCCAATAACTGGAATGACATTAACTCGCGGACTTAATCGCTTCATTAGTTCGATATCAATTTCACGCAGACTATAGTAAATTAGATTAAAATTATTAAGGGGCTTATTTCATTATTTTATAATTCTACATATCTATACATATATGTTGAATTCAACACTTACGAATGGCCAGTAGCTGTAATAAAATAAAGAAGTGCATGGACTCTGTTATCTCTGAACCGTGGATTACGTTTAATTCTAGATTCTTCGGCAAGGATATCGTCATACTGTCTTTCTAAGTAACCCATTATTTCCTGAAAACTTTTAGCCACAAATAAAATTAATTACGGGTTTTGATTTCAAAAAGTAGAAAATACATGATATAAATACCAAAATTCATTATCAATATTATCACCGAATCCAGGAGTATCTACGATTGTTAAAGCGATACGGACACCATCTTCATCAAGCTCTGAAAGATTATACTATTCATTAATGTTCTGAATAATTATTTTAAAAAATTTTTAAAACTTGAGCCTACCGACTGTAACTGGTTTTATACGAATTCCTTCTTCAACATGTGCATTTTCCGGATTATCGCAAACTTTTTTAGGTAAAACTTCGCTTCCGCAAAGTGTGTTAACAAAAGTCGTACGACCGGTTCCAGACGCGCCTGTTAAATAAATTGTATTATTTGTACAAAATCAACGTATTTACGTATTTAATTTGGAATGTATCGTATATAAAAGCGAAATCATTGTAAAAAGCACAATACTTACCAACTACCATTAAGGTAAATTGGAACCCTTTTTTCACATTTTTTCTACGACCTCCTAATCTCTAAAAGTAGTAGTTGAAAAAATTGTAACAGTTTGTAAATGAATTTACTTAACATGATGAAGAAACTTTAACAAATTTCACAATAAAAACTAACGTGTGCCATGTTGGATAGACGAAACTTTTACTTATATATATATATATATATATATATTGTATAAGATGTGGATTAATAAAAAAGAAGTAAAAAGTCCTTGAGGGAGTGAGTGGATGTGTGCAAAACTGAAATGAATGAATTTAACAATGACCAGTTCGGGGAAGATGAAAAGGTGTCGAAAGTAAATTTTCAAAAATGTCACACTAACATAATTTGTTTGGGTAAAAATATTGAAAAAATGGGTACACATATGCACACAGCTTCAATGATTATACCAATTAATGTCTTGAATTAAAGATACATGTGGATTGCATGCATACGCAATACATAAACTTCATTTTCATCAAAAATCAAAAAATTCAGAATGTTCACATGAATAACTATTGCATATTTCATTATTGATGTAGGAATTAAGATGTATTTTCTTTAATTTTATTATTGTTGTACTAAGTCCCTCAAGAATAACATGATTCCTTTGGAGTCCAATTCAAGGGAAACGCGATCCTCATATGTTGGATCCGGGAATCCAAACGGACCATCAGTCATGGTCTTATGATGGATCCCGTTCCAAGTGGTAGAGTCAGCACAATTAGTGGTGAGCGATGTTCCTACTGTAAACGTATGATGATAATAAAATGCAGCTACCAATCGAATGAATAATAAGGGGCCCCATTTTAAGTATATAGGACATACTGCAATTCGAGTGGTGCCTTTGAATGGCATACCAGGAGAAGGGTGGCATGAGACCTGGATATCACTTGGTATTCCATAACAAATGAACCAGGCGCCCAAAGTCTCATTAAATATATATGCCATATCTCCATCTGGCATTGGTCCAACAGTTGGAGCTGCGAAAGGATCGTGACATGGAGTTTTGCAATTAGGACATGCTCTTGGTGATGATGGCATGCTTAACCATGCCTCAATACATGATTTGTGAAAAACATGAGGACAATTTTTCATTTGTGTAATGTCTGAAACTTGGGTGAGATTGGTGAGTATTGAATCAGCGCATATTGTGCATCCTTCATGAGTTGAATATGCTTCTTGAAGTCTTTGATCGCTTGCAGGTATTAATACTTCGTGCCAATTAACAGCACGCGTTGATTCGACGTGATGACGTCTAGCATAAACAATCCCTTCACAACTATCCAATTTTCTTAACATTTCCACTAGATCAGAATCGAGCTCTCTTATGGTTCCTCCTTTTGTTGACATTACCCAAGCTAAATATGATGCCAAATTTGGAAACCTTGATTTTGATACACTTGGCCAATATTGTTTGTCTGCAAGTTGTGCACCAGAAAAATTCGAGTTTCCATTCGTCAAGTTTATTTTGGCAATCCATTGATGCAATGCCGTACGAGCTTTACGCATTGTGTAATCAGCAGGCGAATTGTTAGATGATGGCAAGGCTGACGAATGCGCAACAAGTAGAGGAGACCATCCTTTTGGGAATTGAGGACTTCCAGTATTAAAATTAGAGTAAGTTAGTGAATTTGATGGGTTTGAAGGGGGACTTCCAGTATTAAAATTAGAGTAAGTTAGTGAATTTGATGGGCTTGAAGGGGTTAGGAAACTTTTGGTTGACTAAAATTTGTAAAATTTTAATAATTATTATAAACATTAGAATAAGTTATCAAAGATAGGTAGGTCTTAGTAACAGAAAAGTAAATTTTCAGTTACCTGTAATCCAAAGAGTAAACCACCTAAACCACCAGAATTCCCGGAAGATGGTAATGAAACATTTGTTTGATTATTCAGAAATGGGAATGAATTATTCATAGGTACATTTGGCTGATTATTTAGAGTTGAGAATGAATTGTTCATTGTCGCGTTTGATTGATTATTTACAATAGCGAATGGATTATTCACGGGCAAATTTGCAAAGCTAGAAACTGAAAATGGACTATGCAAAGTCATATTCGTAAAGCTGGGAGGATGTGTGTATCCTAAGACTGAAATCTGAGAAGTAAGATCCGGAAACTAAGAAATCAAATGGAAAAATGGGATTATTTGTTTTTTAACAAGACAAACTCGACAAAAATAATACATAATATATATAAGCACAATATACTACTAACGTTTTTGTTCTCTCGCTCATAATTGATTACCAATATAGGTAACACTTGAGTTTTTTCATAAACAACATATTCATCAGCGACTGCAACGTAGTGCTTAACACTATCGTATCCTTTTGGCGGAAATTTTGTATGTGGATCAACTGCTTGAAATTTTGTATTGTCATATATTTTACCGAGCGCAGTTACACATACTATCAAACATCTTTCTGCATTATTGTGGCGACTTGCAAAAAGATCACATTTTTCAAAACTCGGTGATAAATATATTGCAGGACCACAATTTCCAAATTGTCTGGATAACCGACTATCCTATTTTTGTAAATTAAATTTTTAGATTTAGAGATTTAACAAAGTCCTTATAAAAGATACTTCAGTACAAAATTAAACAGGTTTACCGTAGTCACATTATGACTTACCAAACCATGTTCGAGTATAGAATGGACATTATCAGGATGTGTACCATGAAATAAGACCGTATCATTGAAACAGCTTGTATAATCCGAGGTTGAAGCGCTTCTAGCCTCTGCTTCCATTTGCTTTTTCAAGTTTTTAAACTGTTGATATCTAATCATGAAAAAAAAATAAAGCTTTACTTTTCTGCACAAAAGAACTATTGTCTTAAAAAAAAAAAATTCATTTACCTTTCCCATACTTCTCGGTTTCGAAGAATAGCAATTGTGGTGATTCTACAGCAAACATTCTCCAGTGGTAGCTTAAAATAGGCAGCGATGTCAACGTAAAGAGAATCAGTATGATTTAAAGGTAGTTTTGTTGGAGGTGTGGTCAAAGGCACGTTAAAATATTCTCGTATACGTTCTAGGATTAGACCGCCATCCTCAAGTTTATATTCTTTTTTTTTAAAACTCATTTGGGTGAATTCAGCAACGATTCATACCGATACGTCATTCCAATGAAATATAACATTTAAATCATTATCATTATTCGATGTAGAATGGATCACGTGAGCAGAATTGTTTTTCAATGCGACATTGATTGATTGTGCGTATAATAACTTATTTGGAAATGATAATCCTTCAAAAAATTCGGTATTAAGCCATTTGCCCAAATTATTAAAAGTTTTCAACAATGAGGATTATAATAAAAGGAGGAATTTGGAAGAACACAGAAGGTAACATTTTTTTATTCTTTCCAAGTTCGCAAAGGCTTACTATAACTCGCTCTTTTTATCATAGATGAAATCTTAAAAGCTGCTGTCAGTAAATATGGAAAGAACCAATGGGCACGAATATCTTCCTTGCTTGTTAGAAAATCTCCTAAACAATGTAAAGCTAGGTGGTATGAATGGCTTGATCCGAGCATAAAAAAGGTAATTTTTTACAAGAATTTGTCATCTTTTTTTAGTCTTATTCACCACGCTAGGATCTATATTTAGACTGAATGGTCAAAAGAAGAGGATGAAAAGCTGCTTCACTTAGCGAAATTGATGCCAACTCAATGGCGCACTATTGCACCAATCGTCGGTAGAACGCCTTCTCAATGTCTTGAAAGGTATCAAAAATTGTTAGATGAAGCTGAAGCAAAGGAAGGCGCTGATTTAGGCTTAACGGGACCTTCAGGTGATGCAGGCCCAAGTGCAGATGATGTACGAAGATTGAGACCTGGTGAGATTGACCCAGACCCAGAGACTAAACCTGCGAGACCTGATCCTGTTGATATGGACGAGGATGGTGCGTATTATTATTAACTTTAGATTTTTCTCATTTTTATTTATTGAAAATACATTATTAATTTCTATCACTTAATAATCAGAAAAGGAAATGCTATCAGAAGCTCGTGCCCGTTTAGCGAACACACAAGGCAAAAAGGCTAAACGTAAAGCACGCGAAAAGCAATTAGAGGAGGCAAGACGATTAGCTTCCTTGCAAAAAAGACGGGAATTAAAAGCAGCCGGAATAGAGTAATTTGTTTGACAAATATATACTTCTTTAGTTTGTTCTAATATATTAAAACTTAAATACTTTTTATAATTTAGTTTAAAAGTAAAAAAGAAAAAAAAGGGAATGGATTACAATGCTGATATTCCATTTGAAAAAAAACCCGCCAAAGGATTTTATGACACTACCGAAGAGAACTCTCGTCAATCAGAACAAGGAATGACTAATGTTCATCTTCAAAAGCTAGAGGGAAAACGCAGGGCAGAAGGTTTTGAAGAGAGAGGTCGTAAACGTCAAAAATCAAGCAAGAATGATAAAGAAGGCGGAGGTCCAGTTAATTTTGTTCCTGCTAGTTCAACACAGCTAAATAAATTAAAGCAAGCTGAACAAATAAGTAAAAGAAGAAAATTGGCCTTGCCAGCACCACAAGTTGGAGAAGATGAACTCGAAGAGGTATATATTTTGATTTCAAAAATCCATCTTCACCATCAGTAATTATAATACTAATATTTATTTTTACCTGATAGATAGTAAAAATTGGGTTTGCTCGTGACACCTCTGGATTATCGATGGTTACGCCAAGGACACCAGCCACGGGCATGACGTCCCTTAGAACTCCCCGAACACCTGCTTTTGGTAGGTGCTTTTAATCCGAGTTTATCGAGTAAAAAAATAAATAAGATTTTTTTATAAAGATATACTAATAAATAGTAAATTTATAGCTAATCCGGCTGCTATTAAACAACTTCGAAATGAACTTTCGAGACTTCCAGCGCCAAAAAATGATTTTGAAATTGTTTTACCAGATGTCCAACCAGGAGATACTCAGGTGGATGAAATGGAATTTACTGAAGAAGATGCTGCTGATCGCGATCGTAGACTTCGAGAGCAACAAGAAGCAGAAGGTAAGATTGCATCTATAAATATCAATGTTAACTTTACCTCTATTTAATATCAATTTTTATTATTAACATTAAATAGAACGTGCCAGGCTTTCACGCATATCTCAAGTAATCCAACGCAATCTTCCTCGTCCTATTGATGTCAATGAAAAATCACTACTTCGATTATCTCAAAGCGAAGATAAAGTTTACCAGCTAATCAACTTCGAAATGGTTCAGTTATTGCATCATGATGCAGTAGAATATCCTGTGCATCATAGCAAGATTTCAGGTGGCCCAGTGGAACCACTGGAGGAATTTTCGGATGAACTTTTAGCAAATGTGTGTAAGATTTTTATTATTCGGGATATGCATCAGCCATTAATTTTACAATAATAGATATTAATTCTTAATCTTTTTCCTGTTTTAGGCACGTAAAGCAATAGAAGAGGAACTTTCTCTCTTAATTAAGAAAGACCCTCATGAGGTAATTGATGGAAATGATATTCCTGAGATCGAAAGATTTGATGAATTTTGGCAAAGAATAAGCAATAATAAGAATAATGATGATAATAAAAAAGATGATCTTATACGAGGATTTCAAAATACGCTTGAGGTAATTGAAGGTATAATAAAACTATAGGAAATACATTCTGCTTCATAATTAATTTATATACATTATGAATAGTTTAACCGAAATGCAATGATTAAAGAGGCTACTAAAGCAGCAAAAATAGAAAAAAAGCTAAACACAACTCTGGGCGGATATATCGTAAGTTATTGTTATTTCAAAGAATTATGACTTTTTGGAATACGTGTTAAATCATCTTCAAAATTTGTAATTTAGTCGCGTTCTCAGTCGTTGTCTAAAAAGATTAATGAGACTTTTGAGCAGTTGGAACAAGCAAAAGTTGAATTGAATTCCTTTAAATCATTGCGCATTTCTGAGAAAGAATCTATACCTTTACGTATAGAGGTAAGAATTTGACTTTTAATGATTTCGATTAAGTATCATAAAACTTATTTAAATTCTTTTACTAGAAACTGCAAAGTGAAGTGGATCATCTTGTGAGGCGGGAGTCTGAGTTACAGAAAAAATATGCACACCTTTCAATCGAAAAGCAGGCTATTCTCGAAAGAATTGAAGCAATGCAAAATAAAAAATAGGATGTTTAAACCACTTGTTAGTTACTCTATTATTAACCTATATACAGTAAAATAAGTATTCTACGTAAGGTTATCTATTATAATGTCTTCGATGTAGCTATAGAAAATTCTGAGTTGAGTTTTCTAATGTGTACATTTTGATAACAATAATTCAATTTCTGAGTAAAAGATAACTGGGTATGTTGCAAACTTTTGGCTTGCTCCCGGAGTTCATTACATGGGATATAAAATTCTCGCTCGGGTTACTTTCCGCTCAATATATTTTATAATCCTTTTAAGTTTACAATCTAAAATTTTGTAAATTTTTTTCGAGGGATATTTATTACACGTTATTGTTCTATCTTTGAAATTGCAAAAAATAATGCCAAAAAATATGCATTCTATTTATTTTATACCTTTAAATATCAAGTTTCATATTAATGATATTAACACAAAAATCGAATTTTTCTAATTACTTGGAAAATTTTAAAATTATTATTCAAAATATTAAAAAGATCGGCAATCATGTCTAATGTTATGATGAAAATGGGACGAATTAAATTTGCGTCAATTAATAAAAATGTATTGCTACTATGCTAAGATTTTTTGTAGCTATCTTGCCGTTCATTGTATGCTTGCTCTACCCATGACTTCATATCCACTTCGATTTCTTCGTATTTTTGTAAAAATGGATGATCCTAATTGTAATATTTGTATTAGTTATAAATTTTGAAATATCTCCAAACATTTATTTGTTTAAACTTACTAATAATTCTCCATACGTTGGACGTGCTTTTGGATTTTTGTTGAGGCTAATAAAAAAAATAGTTTTTTGAATATAATTTCACATTAAAAATTTTCAGAAAAAAAATATAATACCATTGTGCAACAAAATCACGACAATCTTCCGAGAACTTATCGTCCGGTAGCGATGGCGGATCACCTTCTACAATTGCATTTAACTGTGCAAGTATTCCTGTTGTCTTATCAGGCGTTGGATAAGGATATTTTCCCGTACCAAGCTCTAGCAAAGAAAGTCCAAGTGACCAAACATCAGATTGTACTGTATATGTACTAGCTTCAACTTGGTTTATTCGCTCTGGCTATATGTTGTAATAATTTATTACTAATTTTTAATTAAGAAGATAAATACTATTTATTAACTAGCATATACACTCACTGCCATATAACTTTGACAGCCGACGTTTGTTTTTGCAAGTGATTGAATAAGTTGTCCTGATACTCCAAAATCGCAAAGTTTTATTTCACCTTGCATATTTACCAAGACATTTGTTGGTTTGACATCTGTGTTTGTTATTTTTGTTATTGTTATAAATAAAAAAATAAAAAGAAATATATAAAGTATAATAATATCCTTGTAAAATATTTCAAGAAAATTTAAAAACTTACAATTCTATAAAATAGCTTACCGCGATGAATTATCCTCAATTCATCTTTTAAAAATTTCAACCCTTTTACTATCTACATTTTGAGAAATAACCTAATAAATTAAAAGCAAAAAAAAATTAATTATAATCATAAAGAAAACTCACCGAGATCGTAATTTTTGCAAGTACATCTTCTGGAACTCCAGCTCCATATAATTTATCTAATGAACCAGCATCCATGTATTCCATGCAATAATAGACACACGATTCTATAAAGAAAGCACCATAAAACTCCACGATATATGAACTGTGCGATTTATGAAGAATGTCCAACTCCATCAGTATTTGATTTAATTTGGCCTCATCAAGTTCGAGTCGAATTTCCTAAAAAAAATTGGCAAATTTTGTTATGTCTTAATGTATACAGCAATAGCAATAGGAATAAAATAGTATAATAACAGTAATAGTGATAGTACTAATAAAAATCCACATAACAATAGTAAACAGTAAGATAATAATACTAATAAAAAAAGAAATATAATAGCAATGCTCAGAAAATATAATTAATCCTAAAGAAAATCAAATACAAACTTTCATAGCCATAGTAACGTTTGTTGGTTTATGGAATACTTTTTGCACAGTGCCAAATTGCCCTTTTCCAAGCTCTTCCTCTAGCCTAAGTTCATCCATATTTATTTTATAGCTGTTACCGTTGCTAAAATCAACTCCTTTTGCATGAAGAACAGCTTTTCCACTGAAGTTCAATTTTCCAGAGGGGTCTCTAATTTGAAAGATATTGATTTCTTAAGTTTCACACTAGATAATGGTTCAAAAAAAAATAAAATAGAGCTCACACATATCGGGAAAAGTTTGCAAAGGGAGTTTTCGGAGTCATTACACCAAGTTGGCCAAGATTCATTTTTGGTTTAAGTCTCGAGGTTGTATTGGTATTGGGAGATTTCATGGGACTGCCTTTTAATCCAAAACCTTTTGGTTTAATAAATATCGGGTCTTTTTTTGCTTCAGAAGTTGTAACTTGGGCTTTACTATCCTCCATAGTAGTTCAAAAAGAAAAGATAAATATCGATGATATAAAATACAACGATAACGTTAATATTTTTAGTAATATCGTTAGTGTTGGTTTATGATCTATATGACCAATCATAGATCATTTAAATACTTATGATTCTGGTCATATAGTCAACCAATAAAATTCCATCAAAATAAATCTTGCCAATTATATCTACAAATTTGTGATTTCAAGATGACAATCTTTTTATATTTTGATATTATTTTAATTTTCTCTATAATAACAATAAAATTTATAATATTATTATAGAGAGGTTAACGTGTAACAACCTCATGTTTTCATTTCAGGGAAGACAAATATTCCGTATCTAGGGTGTGAATAGAATTTAAAAATGACCATGGTTTTTTGCCATCATTTACACTCAAATTGAGTGTAAAATTGACTTGCGGAACTTAAACGATTTTAATTTTCCGCAAACGAAATCTGATATGCACATGCGGATTCCGCAAATAAATTTTTTGACCTTCCGCAATTCTCCGCATATGAATTTTAAATTGCGCATGTTCCGCAAGTTAATTTACTTGCGAATTTTATTATCATTAAAAATCTCGAAAATCAACGGGATTTGTTAAATATTGATCCATATGATTTATGTAATAATGATTATAATACGCGAAAATTTTAAACAATAAAAAATTAACTTTGGGATGCGATATCTTGACATCCAACTATCCAATTTAAGACAAAAATAGGAAAATACAATTCGTCTAGATGAGACGAATCAAATGGGACCTATTTTGCCCAAATTGGACAGTTGGGACGTCGAAATATCGCGTTCCAAATTACTGGATTTTCTATCATCACAATGATCAACACGGTTTGCAGTAATGCAGTAACGATAAACTGGACACTCTTTTACCATGAAATTTATTTTTATAAATTACGAAATTATATATTTATTTCCGCAAATATGTAATATGTATTGGGTGTGTGAAGCGCAATTAGATTTTAAAAACAAGTAAATTCATTTGGTTGCGTACCCGCAACCAAATTAAAAATTGAATTTTAGGCACTGATTTAGATTGTACTTTTATTGATTAATAATCATGTGTCTACCAGGGATTTCTATTGAGAGGAAATATTAATAAACTTACACTATTTGAATACAGAATTTGATCTCTTAGAATATACTGTTTTTCTAACAATCAGAAATCAAAATCATAACCAAATATAAACAATTTTCCAGCACTAGTTTTTAAACTTGTATTGCTATGATAATTTTGCTAACTTTGCTATGATAATTTCACTATGATCTATATGCTTGTAAAATCTTTTACTTTTAACTTTATATTATAAGCAGAAATAATTTTTTTATAATGAATTAAAAATTTATATCTTTTGATTATTAAATATAAAAAAAATAATTTTTTTAATGATTATATATAAAATTTTAATTTTATATTATCTTTGAAAATTTATTAAGATATTGTATTTTATTAAAAAAAATATTAAACTTAATATAGCTAACTATATCATTAAAATTCTTAAGTATTTCTAAAATTTTTAGTAACTTAACTATTTTAGAAGAAAAAAAATTTAATTTTAAAGAGAAAAAGATATGTATTAATTTTTTTATTTATTAATATATAAAAATTATATATAATATATTAAAAATATATTTTTATTTATATCTTAATTTTAATATCTTTCTAATCTAATATAATTAGCTTAAAATTATCTTATAGTAATAAGAAAAAATAATATAAAAAACTATATAACAAAATGATAATATTATAAATCAGAAGAACAAGATAATAAAAATTAATAATAAAAATATATTAAACTAATATAATAAAATAATAGAAAGACTTAAGAATAAAAAGTATAATAAACTAACTTATATATTTTTTAAAACTAGTACTATAAGTATTTTATAATAAAAAATATATTGAAAAAAAATAATAAAAGACTTAAAGTCAGCTAAGAATTTATAAAATAATTAAGAAAATAATTAATTAAATAAGTAATTTAATTTAAAATATATAAACTAACTGAGAATTTATCTGGATGAAATATTCAAATAAATAAAAAATAATAAATAAAAAAAAAGAATAAAAAATTAAAAAAGTAATTAATTAAATAAGATGCTATTAAAAATAATTTGATTTAAAGAATTATATAAATAAATTAAGAATTTATCTAGATAAAATATTTAAATAAATAATAAAAAGAAAAATAAATAAAAAATAAATAAAAAGAAAGGATAAGAAAAAAAATTATTTTTTTTATCAAATTTATTATTATATTATTATTAATTATATATAATATATAATTAATAATAAGTTATATATTAGTATATAGATATTAAATTATATATTATAATAAAATAAAATTATATAATATATATAAAAAAAATTTAAAATTTATTTTAATCTGAATTTATTTTAATCTATTATAATAAATATCATAAAATTCTAATAATAAGTAATTTTCTAAAATAAGTAATCTCTCTTTTTTCAAGTTTAAAAATCTTAAAAAAATTAAATAAGCAATTCCTTTTTTTTAGTATTATTCTTGTTATGATCTTACTTTTATTATATTATCAAGATTAATAAATTATTTTTATTTAATTTATTAATCAATATCTTATTGATATATTTTTATATATTTAGAATTTATTAGTATACTTTATATTAGATTATCTTTTTAATAATATATCAATTTATATCTAATATTATATAAATTAAAATTTATATTGTTACCATTTTAAGATTATACGTATGTAATTATTTTAAAATGGTAATAGTAACTGTGTTCACGGCAATTATTTACTTTTATAGGTCCAAGAGGGTTATACGACTAACTATTTCTCAAATAAGGTAATATGTATAAAATTTATAACTGACGAATTATGATTATCTTCTCAATAAGATAATTTATACATGTTTTACTTTTAACAAAAATATGATTATCTTCTCAATAAGATAATAT
>CAJVPS010001797.1:0-14103 GCA_910591765.1 Ambispora leptoticha | reverse complement strand
TAATAAGAAAAATAAATAAAATTATAAAGAAAATAATTAATTAAAAATATTAATAATCTAAATTAATAATTATAATACACATAGTAATCATCTAAGCAATAATGTGCTAAATCTAAATATATTAAATATATAATGATCATTTATATATCCAGAATGAAATTAATCTTCTTAGAAATATAATATAAAGCTAATCTGTTATACAGATAGCGCAAAATAAAAATCTAAACTAAAAGAGATCTAAAGAAAGATAATCCAATCAAAATTATTATAATATAGTTGGCCAAGTCATAGATATAAGTGATCTAAATTAAGTTATTTATTTTATAGAAGATTTAAAATCTATTATAAAGATGAAAGTTAGTTATCAGATACTAGAAATATTAGAAGATAACTTGAAAATTAGCAATTAAATATAATATAATAATATAAAAACAAGACAAACTTCTAAATCTATCAAGCAGATATAGTAATAATAGTTATTACTTACAGAACTAGTATAGAAGTTATCAGAATAATAATTTAATATTAATAAAATTTAATCAAGCAGAAAGTTATTATAATAATAGAAAGAATAATAATAATCAGAAGAATAATAAACTTAAAGATATATATTATAATTATAATAAATTAGACTATTTTGCAAAGAATTATTATTCTAAATCAAAGGAAAAGATAGTAAATATAAAAGATAAATAAGAAGAATTTTCATAATTATATAAAAAAGTAGAATTTACTTACTTAGAAAATAATAAAGAGAGATTATTAAAATTTAATAATTAAGTAAAAATATGAGTATTGCTAAATAATAATACATTAAGAAACTTTGTTAATAAAAAGTTTATATAGAAAAACAAAGTCAATTTACAAAAGATAATACCAGTAACTGTTAAATTTACAGATAGTAAAAAGATAATAGTTATTATTATAATAAAGATTGATAAATTAAAGTTTAATACATATAAAATATATAAGATAGATATATAAATATTGAAATTATAAAAATATAATCTTATTCTAGATAAATCTTAATTATTTTATATCAATTCAATCATAAATTAAAAAAATAATACTATTATCTTTATCTATATCTTTATTTATTAATCAAAGATAATAAAAATTCAAGCAAATAATGAAATTAAGTCTAATTCTAGCTGCAATTCAATATATATTTCAAGATAATAACTTACAAATCTATCAATAAATACAGAGCTCTTTATTATATATTTTAATAATACTGAAGATAAAAATAAAGTCAAAGAGAAATAACTTGTATCAGAAGCATTAAAAATTAAGAAAAATATAAAGATATATTTTCTAAAATCTTATCTAATCAATTATTATCTAAAAGAGCTATAGATCACAAAATTGATCTCATTTTAGAATCTAAACTACTATTCAGATCTACTTATAAACTCTCATTTACAGAAATAAATAAGTTTAAAAAGTAATTAGCTAATCTTATACAGAATGATTTTATTTATCCAAATGTATTATCTTTGAAATACCAATTCTTTTTGTAAATAAGAAAAAAGATATATTGAGATTATATATTGATTATAAAGTTCTAAATAAAATAACTATTAAGAATTATTATTCTTTATTCAGAATTAATAAGTTCATAAATAGGCTTACAAATTCAAAATATTTTTCAAAGTTAGATTTATATTCTGAATATTATTAAATTTGCATTACAAAAAAAGATATATATAAAATAATATTTAGAACTTATTATAAATATTATAAATTCTTGATTCTATTTTTGATTTTACTAATATATTAGCTATTTTTATAATTTTTATAAATAATATATTTCATAATTATCTTGACAAATTTATAATTATATATCAGAATAATATTCTAATATATAGATAGTAAGATTAAGAAAGAATATATAATGGCCATCAAAAGTAATACAATACTTAAATTTTTTATTAATTATAACTAGTAAAATATGTGATTTTCCTTATATATAAAAATTTTTAATTTTATTAACAAATATTTTTTATTTTTACCTCAAAAAATAACTAAATTTCTCTAGTTTAACATATATTTTTTCAGAATTTTTGGATTAATTAGTAACTCTTTCTAATTGTATATAAAGTTAATTAATTTTTACTAATTAATAATTAATAAAAATTAATTAATTTTATATATAATTAGAAAAAGTTACTGGTAAAAAATCTGAAAAATCTGAGAACTTTAGCTATTTTTTGAGATAAAAATTAAAAATATTTGTTAATAAAATTAAAAACTTTTATATGTAAGAAAAATTATATATTTTACTAATTATAATTTGTAAAAAATTTAAGTATTGCATTACTTTTGATGGCTATTATATATAATATTTTCAGATAGTACTTGAAATACTTTACAAATATAAATTATATATCAAGTAAAAAAAAAATAATATAATTTAGCAATATATAAAATATCTGAATCTTTTATATTAGTAAATAGTATATTAATTAATTAAAGAAATATTACTATAATTAAAGATTAATTAATATAAACTAATATATTAGAACTTTACTTATTTCTAAATCTTGCAAGTTATTACAGAAAGTTTATTAACAACAATATTATTACTTACAATACTTTTTCATAAAGATAAAAATTATAAATGATCTATAATAGTGCAACAAGCTTTTGAACAACTAAAATATTATCTTATATTAGTACTAATCTTGTTATTATCTAATTCTAAACTATTATTTACAGTTATTACAGATGCTTCAAACTTTGCTATTAGAGCTGTGTTAAGTCAAAATCAAGACAAAAGTGATCAATTAATAGTATTTGAATCAAGAAAACTTTCACCAGCTAAATAAAATTATTTAATTTATAAAAAGAATTACTTATAATAGTACATACTATTAGATTATGGAAGTCACATTTAGAAAATCAGAAATTCATAATAATCACAAATCATATCTCTCTGAAATATATCAAAATCTAACATAATCTTTTCAAGAGACAGACTTACTAGTTAGAAACTTTATAAGTCAGTAATTTTAAAATAAAATATAAATCTGATAAAGATAATATTATTATAAATGCACTCTCTCACTAATCATATCTGACAAATATAATAGTTATTATTATTAATTTAATTAAAAAAGAAGAGTTAATAAGAAAATATCAAGAAGATAAATATTTTGCAGAAATATATGAAGTCTTAAAGAACTTTAATAATATAATACTTAAGCAATAGATCAAGATAAAATATTTTGAGTTAAAAAAAGATTTATTATATTTGAAAAATACAAGTTGCTTAGCCATACCAGATAACAAGATATTGAAGGCAAAAATATTATTTGAATTTCATAATATATCAATAGCAAGATATATTAGAATAAATAAGACATATATATAGTGCTCATCATAAATAATGAGAATTGATTAATTAGTTATAATTTTATAAAAAATTATTTAAATGAAATGAAATTTTAACTATGTATTTTTAAATATCTAATAAATAAGTTAATCTGCATTGTCAAAATTGATAGAGTAAAAAAAATCCTCAAGATTCTCAGCAGTTGGTCTGTTCTCTGGGATAAGATCCCAACATTTTTCAATAATAAATTTGCACCATCCGGGAATGGTATTTGGTAACTAGGTCGTATTCCTTTATAAATATCTATTACAAGATCATTTCCATGACACAGTTCACCAAATGGTTGTTCACCAGTTACAATCTCGTACATAACCATTCCAAATTAATAAATATCTGCAGTATTACCTCAGGACTCATATAAGGAAGTACTCCACAAATTTCTTGTTTAGATCTTTCAATATTTGTTGGAATGCTAAGTCCAAAATCTGCAATTTGAGGAATACGCCTATCATAATCTTTTATTAATAATATATTTCCAGGATGAAAGTCACGATACACAAATTTCTCTTCGTGAGTTTTTCCCAGATCATTGATAATCCAATATAAAAAGTCTAATTTTTGAACCCAAGTCAATTTTTCGTAGTTGGAATGAATATATTTACCGAGATCATCTTCTGCATAATTCATCACTATTGAATATTTGCTTGTAGCTGGGTTTTTAATATTTAATATAACCAGAGTCAGTGCATTTAAGAGCAGTCTGAATCTATTTTTGAAAATTTGATATTATTAGAACAAAAAGTAATTTTCACTTTAGAAAACGTTCATTTACCTCATGTATAAACTCTGATTTGAATTATGTAATGATTTCATCGCCAATACACTTTTTCCATCTCGCTAAATTTATTTTCTTCATGACCCCATTTGAAATAGTAATTTATTGGTTCATCCAACCAGGTTGCTTTATAAATTGACCTAAAACCTCCTTTTGCAAGAGATTCAACGTTGGTAAATCTTTCAAGAGGAATCCATTCGAATAATTTATAATATTTAATTTTGTTGCATCCTTTTATTAGATTGTCGATATCTTTATCTCCGCTAGACAATTCATCGTTATAAATTCGTTTGTGATATCTGAAAAAGTCATTGCAGCGGTCATACGTTTGACACGAAGAGCATTTACTACAATCATGAAAATTGTGAACTAAACACTCATCGCAGTATCTATTCTTTTGACATTCAGTACATTCATTACAACGATGAGTATTTGATTCCATCTCTGGGTTCACTTTAGTTTTGTGAAGTTCACCATAGAACGCATAAGTCATTACTATCAAGTAATCGTTTGTAACTGGATTTTTAGTCATTCCATAATATGCTATCAAGTTACCGTAATCATAGGATTTAAGCCCAGTTTGAATCTATTTTTGAGAAATTAGATTGTATCAAAAACAAAAAATCACTTTCACTTTAAAAAGTTCATTTTTTACCTCGTGTATAAACTCTGGAGTAATTTGCTTTGAATTGTGTTATGATTTCAACAATACCTTTCTTTTTCCTCTTCGTTTAAATTTATTTTCTTTATGATCCTATTCTCCATATATTGGTCCATCCAACCAGGTTGCTTTTTAAATTGATCCAAAATCTCCTTTTGCAAGGTGTTTCGCATTGGTAAATCTTTCAAAAGGAATCCATTCGAATATAGTTCCTAAATTCGTTTGTGATATTTGAACAGCTATAGCACCACTCACTTTTTTGGCATTCAGTACATTTACTACAATCATGAGTATTGTGAACTAAACACTCCTCGCAGTATCTGTTCTTTTGACAATCAGTACATTCATTACAATGACTAGTATTCGATCTCATCTTTGGAATAAAATGAGTGAATTGGCTAAATGATAATAAAACAAACGATAATCGTTGTCGTTGTATAGTTACGGGACCCATTTATCGTTATGTAGTGAATTCAAATCTTTGTGTGCGTGTGCGAAATGTACACTCCCCGGTCAAAGATCTCCGACCACATAATTTAAGATTACATTACCTTTTAAAATAAGATTACGCCAAAACTATTAAGCATAAATAAATAAAATTTTTTTCCATGCAGCTCTTGACTTCAGCTACCTGAAAATAAAATTTTTTTCTTTTACAATGTCCAAAAGACATGAACTTACTGAGTTTGAACAAGCTGGCATAGTGAACAAAATATCAGAGAAATTCTAAAACCACTATTCATAATACTATAACAAAATATAAAAATTCAGAAAATATTACAGATCAGAAAGACCATCAAAACTCACAGAAAGAGAAATTAGAAGCCTTGTAAAATTAGTTAAGGAAAATCAACAACAATCACTTATTTCAAAATGATATATATCATTGGATTTGGTATAGATCACATGAAAAATATGATGTGAATTGCTTAATTCCAACTGTAAAATCTGGAAATCAAGAGATTATATGGTGATATTTTGCAAAAGATAAATTGGTCCTTTAATTCAAGTTTCAGATAGAATAACAGATTTATATATATAAATATATTAGAAAATACTTTTTTACTCTTTAATAATAGTATAAAAATAATTCACAATATATTTTTCAAGATGATAATATCTCAATATATAAAACAAGAATGGTCAATCAATAAAAAGAGAATAATTTGATATTAAGTCTTTCATAATCTGCATAGAGATCAGATTATAAATTTCATCAAAAAAATATTATGAAATTAATAATAGTTTTGAAGAATTAAAATAAAATTGAGCCTGAAATTTTAACAAATTTAGTTGAAAGTTTGTCAAGAAGAGTTTATGTAGTATTAGATAATTATGAAAAGCCAACTAAATTTTAATAAAATTCATATTTTTCTGAATAAAATGATATAAATTTTTTATAATATTTATTTATAAATTATCAAAAAATTAATTATTAAAGTTTGTGTATTTTTATTTGATTTTAAAATGATCAGATACTTTTAACTGGAAAGTATATATATAAAAGATATATTTTTATATAATTAATTTAATTCATATTATTAAAACTGAAATTTATAATGTTATTATTATATAAATTATCTGAAATTTAATTTATTCAACTTAAAAAAAAAGATAATATTTTTTATAACCAATAAAATATATATATATAATTATTTTAAATATCAAATATAATTATTAGAATATTGAATATTATTATAAATTCTTTTCAAAAAATAAAATATAAGAGATAATTTATAATACAAATAGTATAAAATAAAGATCTAATACTAAAAAAAATTTTAATCAAAATTATTATATATTTCTTTACTTAAATATAATATTCTTATTATATTTAAGTATATAAATTTTCAAAGACTTTTATCTTTTTATAGTATTTTTTAAGTTTTCAAGAGATTTTCAAGCTATATTGTAAAGAGATATTTATGTTATTTAATAAAATATTGAAGTTTATAATAATGATAATAATATATAATTATTTAATTTATTATTTGAATTATATTTCTTTAAAAGTAAAATATGAAATTCTAGATATAATTTTATATTAATTAATAATTACTATTTGTAAATACCAAAAGATATTTTATTAATAATTTCAAAAAGCTAATAAATTTTGATATACACTCTCTTACCAAAAGTATCTATCACTTTTGATAATGTATATTATTTCAAAAATTTTATTAAACATTCAAATTAAGTTTGCTCAGAAAGTATATTAATGACTTTTAATAAAATTTACTAATCTGAGTAAGATCTAAGCTGTTGAATAGCTCAATAATTTCTTTAAGCAACTCTTTTCTATTATCTTTGGTCACTTACACAAGAGTTTACTCTTCATGATCAGTCAAAAAAAGTGATCTTTCTGAACAAAAAAGAGGTTCAGTAAGTCTATTATTTTCAAATTTATTAATGATATCAGTACAAGTAGTTCTGGATATTCTGAGTATTTTTTAAACATCTGTAATATTGTACTTATCCTTGTAAAATCTAATAATTATTCTATGTTTGAAAACATTAAGTTTACAAGACTTAGATATTTTTCATAAAATATAGTAAATAAAGCTAAAAAGTAATTTTATGATTTTTGAAAGCTATTATCTTTATTTATTCAGAAAAAAAAGAAACTTGAAATTAAGCTAGAAATAAGATAAGATATCTCAATTTGAATGTAAGTTATGGAGTACAATTTTATTTGCTAATCACAAAGTGATAAATATTTTTAGCAAGAGGGTATAAGTTTTCTATTTTTTATTTATTTATAAAATTATTTATACTTGATCTTTAATATTAAATTCTTTATATTTTTTATATTAATTTGTGTATTTACTTTATCTATTTTATATTTCTAATAGAAAATCTTTAGTAGTCTTTATTATGATATTTCAAGATTCTATGAATTCTTGAAAAGCTATAATATTATTCTATAATAAAAAATATTAATTGAAATATAAGATAATTATTTATAATTTAATTTAAATAGTATATATTTAATAAAAGCATTTTTGCTATTATTATAAATAAATTTAACTATTATTATATTTTTATTCTATTAATCTTGTTTATATATTACTATATATTTTTTTTAAATATCTGTTAAGTCTTTCTATTTAATTATTTAATTATTTAATTATAAATGAAATACTATTAATATTATTAACTTTATTTCAAGTTATTTAAAAATAACTTTTAAAATTTATATATAAATTTAGTATTTCTATTAAAATAATAATCAAAAATAAATTATATAATTTAAAGATATTTTTAAAAAATATTTATGTAATATTAGATATTATTATAATTATAATTGTTAATATAAAATAGGCTCTTTTTAATAGTTTGTTAATAAATATAACTATTATATCATATTCAAACTTAATAATAAATAATTAAACTATAAAATTTATAGTCTTAACTATTAAAATTAAAAATATTTTTAATCTAATTGAATCTTATAAACTTATAATAATTAGAAATTAATATATTATTATAATTATTAATTATTTCATAAAATAATCAGAAACTCAAGTAATATCTAACAAGAAAGTTAATAATATTAATAATATTATAATATTTATTTTTAAAAATACTATTTATTAATATGATTATTTCAAAAAAATTTAGTTAGATAATAGATTTAAATTTATTACTTTTATTATAAAATTATTTATCAAATAATTTAATATTTAATATAAATTTTTTTATATTATTTGTAAATAAATAATATTATTAAATATAATCAAATTCTTTATTCAATATTATAAAAATATTATATCAAATCAAATACTAAATAAAATATATATATATTCTTATTATTCTATTTATTTATAAAATATTAAGAAATATTAATATAAATATAAGTTATTTTTCTTGATCTATAATTATAAAATAAAATTATTTATCAAATTATAATATAATATTTCTATAATAAATATTAAAGAAACTATAAAAAAATAAATTTTTATTATTCTTTATTATTTATCTAATTAAATTTTAATTACTTAAGATAATATATAGAAAGTCTAATAAAAAATAAAAAGAAAAATATAATTAAAAATTTTAATAAATATCAATATTTAATATTAATAAAAAAATTAAAACAATAAGTAATATTATAATTATAAATACAATTCTGACGGAAAGTAATAATGGTTGGTTTTTATTGAAAATAAAGCAAAAACTAATAATTAACCTCCAAAAAAATTATATTTTTATTATAAATATAATCAAACTATTATATATACAAAATATTAATATTTTGTGTGATTTCCTTTCATAGCAATGCATTCTTGAATGCGATTTTGCATGCTACAGATACTATTAAGTAGTACCACATTCAGAAGATTTTTCCATTTCTTCTTCACTAATGTAATGAAGATCTCTTGTGACACACTCTGCTTTTGTGCCACTATTCCTTTAACTTTTTTCTCCACATTTTATTTAAGAACTATTCAAATATTCTTGATAGAATTGAGATCTGGGCTATAGGATAGTCATGACAAAACATGATTTAGAAGTCATGTTTCAAGATCATTTTGGATATCATTTGAGATGTGCTTGGGATCATTATTCTATTGAAAGATCTACCACCAACGCCCAAACATATGAGTTGCATTTTCATATAAGTGATCATTGAGGATTTGATAATAAAGATGATAGTCCATATTTTGTGTAAAAATATGCATGTCTACTTTTCCGTGTACACAAATTGCACCCCATACATGAACTTTAAATGAGTGTTTTGTCATTGGTGCAGTTAGTTTACCAAAATGAGACCATGCACAACAGATATTTCAGGATAACTGCAAAGTTATTTCATCAGAGAATATGATCTTATTCCAATTATAATTGACGTGGTCATGTGACCATTGAAGTCAATTTTCTTTTGCGTGTTGGGTAAGGAGTAGAACATATCTTGGCAATATTGAAATATAACTGAGCCTAAAAAGCTCATCACGAACAGTTTGGTCACTGATTTCAAAGCCTGAATAGGTTTCTTCAAGCCGTACTTTTATTTCAGCCAAAGTAGTGAAGCGATTTGATTCCAAGATTTTTCTAATTTGGTGATATTTTTTTGATGTTGTTTTACGTGGATGACCAGAATGATAGATTGCTGGAATATTACTATTTTTATGAAGAGAAGACACATATCATTTAACAGAACAAAGAGGAACTCCAGATTTATTAGCTATTTTAGCAGCATTACAGTATTTTTTGCGTCAAAAATACTTAACGACTTTATGGTTCAATTTTATAGTGCTACATATTATTTGTGGGGAAAAATAATATAATTCAGTAAATATTTTGATAATCGAGTAAAAATAAAAAATGTAATACATTACCTTATTAATTAATGTTTTCATCAGGGGTTTGATCCAATTTCAGCAGAGACCTATACTGCATAAAATATGCATGAAAGTGTCACCACTATGCTATTACTTTCTGCCAGAACTGTATATAATAATAATATTTATAAATTATAAAATTAATATAATTAAATAATAAAGAAATTTTTTAATAGTATATAACTTAAATAATATTATAAAAAATAAGATTTTCTAAAGTATATAATTATATTATTACTATAATAATATAAAATTTCTTAATTTCTTAATCTTTTTCTAGTTATATAAAATCATATTTTTATTATAATTTTTGTTATTTTATAAATATTCTTATTTTTATATTATATATTACTATATTTATTATCACATTTCTATTTTTAAACATTATAATTTATCTTATATTCAGGATTTATATTTTATTATTAGTTATAATATGATATTCATATATATATTAGAATAGTATAATGGTAAATTATTTTTAATTTTGGTAAAATAGTTATACTTGGATAATGATCTCAAATATCTTTTCTCATCCTTTGATGTTCTTTGATATTCTCTCACATCCTTTCACATTTTTCTATATCTTTTATTATCTTTCTACATCTTTCAACATTTTTCCATATCTTTTAATATTCTTTCATATACTTTAATATTCTTTAATATTCTTTGATATCTTTTAACATATTTTAATATAACCTATTCATAATTATTTATACTATAATACTTTAGTTATATCTTGTATATTAGATAGTATTAGTTAGTAATACTATAATAATTTATGTATCTGAAAAATATATAAAAAGATCTGCTATTTCAGCTTGAAATAAATAGTTTTGAATTGAATTATTTAGAAAATATAATTTTAAAAGATTACTTTTTCTAATTATACTAATACTTTTTCTTTCACTCAGTTTTATTTCTTTGACTATACAAAGTTGATTTTGGATTTTTGAATTATATTTTTTTGAGAGTAGAAAACCTCAACTATAAATAAGCCACACTTTTTGTTTTATTTTCTTTTATTGTTTTTGAAAATAGATGACCTCTATTATAAATAAGTTATATCTTTTATTTTTGTTTAGTTATTTAGTTTTCATACTTTAGTTTTTATTTTTTATTAGTTATAATCTTCTTTGATTAATAGCTTATTATTTAATTAATTCAAATCTTGAGTTATATTAATTATTAGTGACTTTACTCAGTTAATTTTTATAATTTCTTTGATTTATTTCTTTCTTCATTTATTTAATTATCCTTTTTGAGACAATATTCATAGATATTGACACAGATCTTAGAAATCTTTGTTATTATTGAAAGTATAATCTAATTTCTCTCTCTTCATCCTTTAATTATTTTAGTTTCTTTCAATCCTATATTATTAAAATGAATTCAAGTGAAATTCCACTTACCAATTTGCTGTAATATATTTTTGATACTCTCTCTGTAGAGTAAAACTCCTAGAAATTCTTATTTTATTGTCATTTATTACCTTTATGAAGGAAAATTCTCTCCACACCCCTTATTATATTCATACTTTTATATTTCTTTTTATATCTCTTTCTTTCTTTATTCATAATTGATAAATATTTGTATCTTGAGTTTTCATGATCAATTATTATTCTTTTATTAGACTACCTATTAATTATCATCTTGAAGTATATCAAATTTCTAATTATCCTATTAGAATATCCTCTCAAGACTTTTATCCCTATTGTCATCCTCTTCAATCTAATTTTTCTTTACAATTTTATATCTTTTGTTTGCTTACAGAATATATTGAAGTAATATCAATTAATCAAATTATATATTTATTATTTCAAGAATTAATTCAACTTGATCTTGATAAAATATATATTAGCTGACTAAGATAAAGAATAGTATAATTAGTAAATACTCTTATATTTGATCATATTAATACACAAAAAGAATAACTTGATTTAATTGAATAACTTTACTAATAGTTTATCTATTAAGACTTTATCTTTCAATCAAGAACTCTTTCTGTTAATAGTAATATTGACAAATACTATTTAGAAATAAAAAACTCAGAAGATACTTCTGTTTTCTAAAGATAGTTTCTTAACTAATTGCAACTTGCGGCAGCCAATCAGAAAATTATGACAGAGTTGTGATAACTAATCAGAGAATTATGACAGAGTTATGACTAGTTGTGACTCTTATTACTACTAATTTCCTAGTATAATTTACATTAATATCTGAATCAGAAGAAAATAGTAATTACTCTAGTTCAAAAGAAAATATTCAAACTGATTCAGAAAGTAATAATCAATCAAAAGAAGAAGAAGATAATCAAAAGACACAACAAAATAATAATAATAACTTGGATAATCTTATTGTAACTCTTGAAACTTTTACTAATCAAATAATTGATCAGAATATCTAGCCTATAGAAAAAATTATTATCTCTATTAAAAAATATTGAGTAAATGATCAAGATTCAACAGAATGATTAAAAGACTTTAATATTATTATACAAGCTAATAGAATTACTGATATTAGAAAAGTATAATTAGTCAGAGAATATTTAGAAGATGCTACTACCTTGTAGTATGATGAAAGAGAAAAAAATAATATCATCAGACTAATAATCTGGAATGATAATAATGATCAATCATATAGTTTTAGTTATCAATTTGCTATATACTTTCATACTTGAGAAAGAATTGACTAATAGCAGGATGAAATTGAAATCTTACAATAGATCAGTACTGTAAAAGAATACACAGACAAATTTATAAATCTACTTTATAAAGTAGATCCAGAAAATGAATATTCAGAAGAATATAAGATTCATATTTATAGAAGAGGATTAAAATCAAAGATCAGAAAATGGGTTCAGATCTTAGCTAATAGAACTTTTTTAAATATGATATAAGTCACTAAGAATATGGAGAAAGCAGATGTAGATATATCAACTTGTAAGTATTACTAATCTCAAATCCAGGATAACTTAATAATAAATACTATTTTGATAGTACTTCAAGATCTTAACCAGCAAATAGAAAGTATTAAAACAAATAAAGAATTAAGTTATAACAGAAATAATTCAGATTATAGATCTAATAATCAAAATCCTAAATCAGTCTCAACTTGTTATAATTATAGTAAGCCAAATCATATTTATCTTAATTGTTCTCAGTTATAATTATATCAGAATAATTAGAATAACTTTAAAAATAATTGTCAGAGAATGAATAGAAATAATTAGCAACAAAATAATATGCTACCAAATTAGACAAATACTGATAATAATAAAAATGCAAATAATAATCAAAATATATTATTAGTTCAAATACAAGTTTTAATTAATAGTATTATTATAAATTATACTCTGAAAGATAGGTTTTATCATGAATATAGTTTATAATAAGTTTTGAGGGTGAAGACTGAATTATTTATAAAGATTAAGGGAATAATAATTATTCTAAAGATTTTCTAGTGTCAATACTTATGAGTATTATATCAACACAAGACAAAAATAAAATAAAACAAAAATATAAAAATGAAGTTGTAATCATGAAAACTAAACTAAGAATAAGATATCTAAAACTAAATAACAATTACTATAACTAAAACAAAAGATTTAGTATGCTGACTAAACTTTTTAACAATATCTTTTCAACTATTAGGCAAACAAAAAGTATATACCAAAATAAAACTAAACTTTTATATATGGAAAAGCTTACAAAAATCTTCTTAATCAAATAAAATATACTTGACTTATTTAAGTGAAGGGCATCCACTATCTAAGTTTTTCAGGCAAGAAAAACTTGTAAATAATCAGAATATAATCTATTACAATAGAAAAGATAAATAAAAGCAAATTATCAAGGTAAAAATTAAAGAAAAATTACAAGATAAGTATAACTCAAGTATTTTCAAAAGACAATTAAATTATTATTATTCAAGT
>CAJVPS010001796.1:0-14105 GCA_910591765.1 Ambispora leptoticha | reverse complement strand
ATTCCTGTTTCTAGTTTGAGTACTACTGCTTTGTGGTCGCTTTCTGTTATTAACAACATATCTACTATCTTTTTTTGTATTATGTTTCTTGCCCAGAGTTTATCAACCCATATTGTGTCTATTCTGGATCTTGACTTCTGATTGCTCCATGTCGCTACTTCATCTTCTGGATTTGTTTCTCTCCACGCATCTACCAAGCCTTTTAATTCTATCTCCTCTATAATTTTTTTTTTTGTATTTTTCTTTTTGCTTGATGCTTGGTTTATTGCAACATTGCTAAGATTTGTATTAAAGTCTCCTATTATTACAAATCTCTGTTGCTTCTTTCTGTTACTTGTATTTGTTTTTTTCTTTATATAAGTCTTTATCTGTTCGTGCATCTCTTAATTATTTGGTGCTACATATATTACTATAATATTGATTGTAATTCTTTTGAAGTCTAGTACTATGTCGATGTTGTATGGGCTCTCTCTGGATACCTTTACTATGTGTTTTTCCTATTGTTTGTCAATTAGGATGCTGACTCCTGATCTTTTTTCTTTTGTTCTTCTGCTGCTGACCAATATACAGCGTAGTATTCTTGCTTTTTAATTAAAAATCTCCCTTTCTTCTCGGATAGGTTTGTTTCTGCTATTCCTAAAATATTAATATTCTTATCTTACATAAAATCTATAGTTGATTCTACTCTGTTTTTGCATATTTTGATGCCGTTAATATTGTGGAATCCAATTTTTAGTGTATTGAAGTTTTGGATCTGGTTTTTGCTTGTTATATTTCTTTTCCCCTTTCTTTCGTATATGTCTATTTGCTGATTGAAGACTTCTTTTTTTTCATTATTATATCTATTCTGAGGGCTTCTGCGAAAGGGGCCAGTCTTCTGATCAGTTTTCAGAGATTCAACTAGGGTGCCTTTTAGGAGCGTTGAGCAGGCACTGCCTGCTCATTGCTCATACTATCTAATCTTCTTAATATTTTTTTAAGTATTAATTAATGCTCCTCAATTCTGTTTATAATGCTGGAGTCTACTTTTCAGTTATCTTGGCTTCGATTTCTCTTGTCATCTTTGTGTTTTTTTCTTGTACTTGAATTGTTTTTTTCTTGTTTTTCTGTGTTTTCTTCCTTCTTGTCATAAGAAGTTTCTCTCTATTTTCCTTTTGTAGAGACTGCTTTTGGTTGTCAAGATCTTCCTCTCCATACATTTCTTTCTGGGCTTCGTGGGCAGTTGTTATATCCGCCTTCCTGCTTCCAATTTAGTATCCAATTATTATACCTGACTGGCTTACTAGTTGCTTTTTCTAAATCTGTCTCATTTTCAAAAGTGATGATTGCTGCTTGCTTTATTCGGCCGTTTTTTTTCCTTGGAATATATACTTCCTTTGCTCCTCTTTCTTTAATACAGCCTAGCAATAATGTTTCTGAAGCTCCTTCTGGGATGTCTTCTAGTTTTATGGTGTGCCTAAAGCGGCTGCTCATTTCTTCTCTATTTTCTTTACCTTTAGAAACCCGCGCTAACCTTTCATTTTCTAATAGTAGAACCCAAGGCAGCTTGTAATCTTTGACATTAAACCCTAGCTCTACTTCTGCTACCATTCTAAATTCTGTTCTTTTAATCTTGATGTCTTCCAGTCTACCAAATTTTTTGCATATATTCTGGACTTCTTTTGTGCTAGTTGATTTTGGTAAATCTCAGATAATAATATATCTGGTGCGATCTGTTCTGCCTTCTTCGCATTGATTTTCTTTCCTTTCCGTATCTTTATACAGGTCTCTTCTTTTGAAGTCTTGTGGTTCTTCTTCTTGTCACCTGCTTCTCTCTTTTTTATAATTCTTCTCTCTGCTTCTTCGGCCGGGTTTTTGTTCTTCATTATCTAATTCTGGAATGAGCCGAAGCCAGTCTCCTTCTTTCTTTTCAATTCTTTTAATTGCATTTGTTCTGCTATATTCTAATCAAATTCTACTTCTATCCAACTATTTCCATTTCTGAATACCTCTTGTATCGATTTCATATGTTTGTCTTTGCTTAAGATACCTTCTAAATTTGCCACTCTTTCTTCAGGCGTATTTCCTGGTACTTTGCATGCATGTGCTTTTGCTACAAATGATTTATCACCTTAGCATGTTCTGTTATTTGGTGACCACATGCTGCATTCTATTGGATCACATGCTATTTCTGCTACTGAATTTTGTTAGTCTCTTTTTTTAATTTCTTGTATCTCTTTTCTAATGCTTTTAATCTCATCTTTCGCAATTCTTTCTATTGGTGCTTCTTTATTTTTTTTAGTTTTTTTCACTTCAATTCCTTTTTCTTTAAGCCAGTCATGTGAGTTTGCACCTGGGCCTGAGATTATTATACTTTCTGCTTGTTCGTCTCCCTTTCTTACACTTTCAGTTTGTTGTATTGGTTCTTTTACATTTCTTCCTTTCGATTCTATCTTTTTTTCCGATTCTTCTTCTTGTCTTCTTTTTTTTGACTCTTCTATTTGCATGTTTTCTTCTTCTTTTGTTTTCATAATTCCTTCCATTTTATTACTTCTCTTTTCAATTTCTTCTTTGCTCAATTCAGCCATATATTCAATTGACTTCGGGTTTTGGCTTACCCATCTGGCCTTAATTGCCTACTTTTCTATTTGGCCTTCTTCTATTCTTCTGCATTCAGCTTCACTTAATGCTGTACATAATCTTCCGTATGCAATTAATTCTGAGTTTGTGATCTTATCTAGATCTTTTATCGTTAAACTTTTTGCTATATATTCTATATCATTTGGTGCACTAACTGACACTTCCTTAGTGAGTTTTTCTATTTGTATTTCCATCTTGTATTTTGATGCTGCTGCACATCTACTCTCTATGAAGTCGTAGAGGATTATCTTTGCCATGCTGTGTTATCTATTAATTCTGTTGATAATCTATCTTTGCTATGTTGTTTGATAATCTAATCTAATTTTCTGGAAGGTTCTATTGACAAATCTATTTGTTCTTTACACGTGACTTTGTTGTTGTTTTGCTTTGCACGTGCACTTTTACTTTGTTTTGGCCTATTCTAAACGTGTTTGTTTGTTTACGCATTTGTGTGACTATCAATGATCTGCGTTCAGGGTCAGGCCGATATCTACTTTTTTCTAAAATTTCTTCGCAAAATTTTGTTTTTCTTGGATAGCTTGCTTCGTACAAATTTTCTTTGCTGCTTTCTAAGCTCACTACCTGTTAATTTTGTTGCTTTTTCTCTTTTGTTAGAGTCACTTGAACTGCTTTCTATAGCTATTGCTGAGTTTTTGTCGATTTTATTTCAGCTTGTTTTTGTGTTCAAGTGATCATTAGGGAGAGTTGCATATTTTATTTATTTTAGTCGCTCAAATGATAGTTTATTATTAACTTTATTAGGATAGTTTTCACAGAATTCCATTTAAAGCAATAGTTATTTAATTATTTAATTTATTAGTTCGTTTAATATAAATAGAACCCAGACCAAGTTACCTGAACACAAATGGTACCTCAGGATAGCCCAGAATGATGTAACAACAACATTAAGGGTAAACAAAGCCAAACAAACCCAAAATAGCAAAAGTGCCCTTGCTATATTAAAAGGTGCCTATTCTATATTAAAAGGTGCCTATCCTATATTAAAAGGTGCCTATCTTATATTAAAAAGTGTTCTTGCCATAGTAAAAGGTGTCCAATCTCTAATTTTAATCATTCTAAGGTGCCTATCCACTATCTGAAAGTGCCTATCCACTATCTAAAGGTGCTCATACTATAGTAGAAAGTGCCCTTCCATTAATAAAAAGTGACCTTTCTTAATTAATTACTATGTTCTATAGTAAATTAATATACAAGAAAAAGATATATAAACCCTGCCTCTTTCCCCAAGGCAAGAGAACAGTGGGTCTTCATATTTTAGTCACTATTATCTTGTTATTATATACTTTAGTCTTGGGAATAGGTCCCATTTTTATTTTTGTTATAACTTTGTATTAAAAATAAGTCTTATTTTTGGTATTTTTATATTATTTTTGTTGGGAATAAGTTCCTTTTCTGTGATATTTATTTGGAATTATTATATTTTTTTTGAGTTATATATATTTGTTTTATCTATATTATTCTTTGAGTATTATCTAAGTTAATAAATCTATCTTTTGTCTATAAATTTTATTAGTTATAATCTTTTCTTTGTGAGTGTTGCATTAGCAATAAGTCAGCAATATTTTATCTTAACTATAAACTGTTTCTTTTATAAATTTATATAAATGCATTTCTTAACTACTTATATACTTAGTCAAGTAAAGTAACTTGTTAACCAAAAGTCTAACTTGTTACATTACAGTTTTGGCGACGATGACAGGACCAAAAACTCTTTGTATTATTGTGATTTCCAAATTCTCTTTTCTTTTAAAATTCTCTTTATTCTTTTGCTTATCATCTATATGAAGCAACTTTTATTCTCTTTTCTTTTTTTATTCTCTTTTAAATTTTTATTAAATTAGTTTTCTTTTTCTTGTTAAACAATATATTTATATATTGTTTGGAACTTAAGGCCACATATAGCTTATAATAGTCTGATTATTAAATACTATTTCCTCTGGTTGTATTTTAGGATACATCTAAGTTTTAGTGGATAATAATCCTAGTATATGGCAAATTATTTTAATTATACCCGATCAGCACACAAAGGGCAATAAGTGCCATCCCATCTTTGGCTTATTGCTATACCTTATAGTATCTAGGATCTATTGAATTAAGTTCTGTTAAACACCTATTATCTATTTTACTTAAAAATTCTTTTAAAAATCTGTCATAAAAGTTAATCCTTACTAGGTTGACAGTGTCCTAGTACTTTTTCTATTATCTTTTATCTTAGTATAGCCAATGCCTAGAAACTTTCTTAAAGCTCTCTATAAATATTGTGAAATTAATTTCTTATTCGAATACTGCAATAACACATATCTAACTGACCAAAAAGCAGAAGAAATCTATAACAAAGTTAAAACTATTATTCAATTATTACAAACTGGTTCTGCTTTAACTACTGAGGAAACAAAAATCCTATACCTTTATACCAAGCACTGTAGTTTTAATTGGGCTAACAGATATAATCCTAAACCAAAACAACTCTGGGACAAAGGTTATCAAATTGAACCTAACTTTACTGAGCCTGCTCCTCCTACTACTTACTATTTGGAGTTTCCAAATCCTGACAATCCTATAGGAACTATCTACAATTTACCACCTCAACCTCAACCATGAAGATAATTCACAACAAAGTGCTTGAAACACATTATTAGTAATATGAAGAAAGCCTGAACAAACAAATAATAATGGAGAACCCTCTTCAGTTGAGTTAATATAACAACTAATTACAGGGTTAGGTCAAGTACTCAATAATAATGGTAATCCTAAAGAAGCAAAACTTGTAGATTTGCATGTCTTTAAAGGAGGTGAAGAAGATCCTATTACTTGGTTTGAAGCTTTAATAATGCAGCTAATGCAAATAATATGAATGATGAAAGAAAACTAAGAATAGTATCTAATTATTTAAAAGGAACAGCTCTTACTTAGTTCAATCGTTTTAAAACAGTTTTTACTAGTTGAAAAGATTATTCTACTGTATATAATATGAATTATTCATTCAAATACTAGTTTGAAAAACAATTCAGAAGTCCTCATCAAGTTACCCAATGGTTTTACACCCTAAGAAATAGAAAACAAAAACCTGGTGAAATTGTTGAGTCTTACTTCTCTGCTTTGGAAGAACTATGGCGAAAAGTAGACCCAAATGCTAATTATCCTGATGAAGATAAAAGAAGACAATTCATAGATGGTCTACATTCTAAATTCCATATTCCAGTTGAGTCTGCAATGCCAGATGATCTATTTGAAGCTGTTGAAAAAGCTAAAGCTGTTGAAGTAGCATATTCTAAAGGCAATACTCTCTTAGCCTATTCATTGCTATCTGCATTATATCAACCATCATTCTTTAATCATGCTACTCCTGCTGCTAAAACTAAGGAGTTTTTAACTGAAACAATTAAACAACTAAAGCTAATTAATGCAAATGTATCTCAGCAATCTACTAATAATAATAATCATCAAAACAACGAAAATAACAACCAAAACAATAGAAATAATCAACAAAACAACAACAATAATTGGCAACAAAACAATAACAGACCTAGAAACAATAACAATAACAACAATAATGCTTTTCATCATTGTCAACGTCCTGGACATTTTGCATATGAATGTTGAGCTCCCATTTGTAATAATTGTAATGGGATTGGTTACATGGCAAGAAATTATCAAATGAACCAGAACTGAAGAAATAACAACAATAATAATTACTAAATGAATAGAAATTTTAACAACAATTATCAAAACCAAAATAACAACAGACCTCCCAACTACAATAATAATAATAATTTCAGACCACTTAACAACAATCAACAAATAAACCATCCAAACAATAATAATAATAACAATCAACAACCTGGTAACAAAACTGATGACCAAAGGCAAAATTTCTTAAATTATTATGAAAATCATATCAATACCCAGAATAATAATAATAATAATTTTGCCAATCAAAGAATGAACTTTTTAAACTAGAAAAGACATCTCCTGAGGGTGAGCATGTCAGTAATTCAAAACTCTCACCAATAGAACAATTACAAAACCTAGAAATAGAAATCATGAATTATTATAATAGTCTTACCAATGATAATGAAAATATAAATAATGGAAACAATATAAATACTGGAACTAATAATCTCGACAAAGAAAATGATATCAGCAATATCTGGTTAGAGAATAATAATGATGATGAAATAATTGAAATTAGAGGATTAAATCATAGCTTAGAACAAGAGGAATTAAAAAAAGAAATTGTACAAGATGCTCTATTCTCTATTGCTTATATCTTTGGTTATGAAGTCAATGTTCTTATTGATACTGGATTAAAAGAATGTGTAATTGCAAAACAATTTCTAGACTGAATAGGAAAACCAATAGATGGACCAAGTAATGTTCGAGTTGTCGACATTACTGATAACAGAACAACCCCTTTAGAAAAAGTTAAGGATGTCTCTGTCAAAATTGGAGTCAATAAAATCAGTATCGATATGATTGTTACTGAATTACAAGAATATAATGTGGTTCTAGGTAATAAATACTTGGACCTAGTAAAAACAGTTATTGATTATAGAACAGGTCTAATGTCGATAGGTGAAGGTGACAATATCGAATATGTCCTTTTCACATGTTTGGAATGAATAGAAAAACCTACTCAGTTATATCCAATTAAATATAAACAATTAATTGATAAAGAATATGAATTGGAACTAGAAGAAGATGAAAAAGATTTAAACAATAATCGATACTTTACTACCAAAATCAAAACAAATAAATACTTTTTCCAAGTAGATAACAACATGATACCAAATATCAAAATTAAAAATAGTAAAGATAAACAAACTAAACAGGTTAATGACCTATTCAAGTTAATTAAACCAGAAATTGAAGCTAAAAATGAACCACTACCATCTAATAAAATCAATATAACCAAAGATAAAACTACATTAATATGAACAAATTTGAATCAAAAGCAAGAAAATATTATATCAGATTTTCTAAAAGAAAATTCTAATATATTTGCTACTCAATTCTCTGAATTGAAACAAACTAATATAGTTTATCACAGTATACATATTATAAATGAATACCCTATCAAATAACGAGCATATCGAGCATCTCCTATAAAGCAAGAACACAGAAAAGAAGAAATTGCTAAAATGAAAAAAGAAGAAATAATTTGAAAATCAAGAAGTCCTTGGAGTTTCCCAATAGTCCTTGTTAAAAAGAAAAATAGAAAGCTTAGGTTCTGTGTAAATTATAGAAAATTAAATTCTATAACTAAGAAAGATACTTATCTTCTACCATGTATCGATGAAATGTTAGACAATCTAGGGAAAGCAAAGTGGTTTACTTCTTTTGATCTAACCTTAGGATACTGGCAAGTCGAAGTAAAAGAAGAGGATAAAGAAAAGACTGCATTTATTACAAAGTTCGGTCTATATGAATTTAATGTCATGCCCTTTGGACTTTATAACACACCATCTACCTTCCAAAGATTAATGGTTATTGTACTTGAACCAGCACTTTGGAAGTATGCTATGGTCTACATTGATGATGTAAATATATATTCAGAAACATTTAAGGAACATATTGAACATTTAAAATCAGTATTTGCTTTAATTAAAAATGCAAATCTGGGAATTAATCCTGAAAATTGTCATTTTTGTACTAATGAAATACAATTTTTTGGATATATTGTTGGTATAAATGAAATAAAACCTGATCCTCAAAAGGTTGAAAAATTAAAAAATTACCTCCACCGAAAAATATTACTCAATTAAGAGCATTTATAGGACTGGCATCCTATTATTGTCGATTATAAAAAACTTTACTAAAAAGGCTGCGCCTTTAAACAAATTATTACAAAAGGATATAGAATTTATTTAGACGAAAGAACATAATAAAATACTTAATTACCTAAAACAATGTTTAATTACTGCCCCAATATTATAATATCCTGATTATAATGAACCATTTATTATATTTACTGATGCATCCTATCAAGGATTTGGAGCTATATTATCTCAAGTAAAAGATGGGAAGGAACATGTAATAGCCTATATTAGCAAAACATTAACTCCTGCAGAAAAGAATTATAGTACTGTTGAATTAGAATGTTTAGCAGTAATTCAGGCTATTAAATATTTTTGACACTATATATATGGGATGAGATTTATCTTAATTACTGATTACAAAGCACTACAATGGTTATTAAATTCATCTACGATTAATGACAATAAAAGGATTACACGATGGCGATTAACCTTACAAGAATATCAGTATGATATTAAGTATCATGCTAGTAGCCAGAACAAAAATGCTGACTTCTTCTCATGCTTACCTGAATATCTAAATACTGACAATGGATGAACAACAGTATACAAATATTTATAACTATTTATCTTACCTTAAATATCCACTAGACATCTCTAATATAGAAAAATCTTGTTTATAAAAAGAAGCAAATAATTAATTAATAATAGAAGAAAAACTATATCATCGAAATAAAAACAACCATCTTAGAGTAATTAAACATCACCAAAAATATACTATATTATATTCACTACATGATGAGAAGGAGTATATCTTGGAATTGGATCAACTTACAATAAAATAAAAGAAAGATATTTTTGGCCAAACATGTATGAAGATATTAAAAATTATATTCAAACATGTGACATATGCCAAAGCAGAGAACATGAAATTAGAAGGCAAGATCTTAGACCAATAGAAGTAAAAGGACCTTTCTTTAGAATTGGGATTGATATTAAAGGACCATTACCAATAACTAAACAAGGCAACAGATATATAATTGTTGCTATGGACTATCTTACCAAATGGCCAGAAGCAAAAGTAATTGCTGATATTAAAGCAACTACGGTAGCCAATTTTATCTACAAAGAAATAATTTGTCAACATGGAGCTCCTATGATTATACAATCCAATCGAGAAACCAACTTTCTAAGTGATGTTGTCAAAGAACTATGCACTAAATTTCAAATAAAACATTTTAAATCATCAGCATACCAACCTCAAACTAATGGTATGATAGAGAGATTTAATGGAACAATTGGTGAAGCTCTAGCAAAAATAGTAAGCTATAAATACAAGGAATAGTATGAAATACTTCCTTCAGTATTATTAGCTTATCGAACTATGAAATATGGAACTACAAAATTCTCACCATTCTCTCTACTATACAGAAGAGAAGCTAAACTTCCTATAAAAACTATAATAGAAACCTATTATAATGATGACAATGAATATCAAAATGCTTTAATAAAAAGAATATTGAAATAGAGGATATCTTGTTAAAACAACAAGATGAAGCCTTGCGAAATATTCAAGAAGCACAAAATATTCAAAAAGAAAAGTATAACAACAAAATTAAAATCGACAAACTAAAAATTGGTGACAAAGTTTTAGTTTATAAATCTCAACTGAAAAATGTATTCTCTGTGAAATTAGAAGAATGATTTATTGGACCTTATATCATTCATGATATCTTACCTTTTGGAACATATAAATTAAAAACCTTAGATCACAAAAAGGTTAAAGATCTAGTACATAGTGACCGATTGAAGCTATATTTTGATCGAGACTTACACAGTACCACAAATAATTATTACACAAACTCCTATCACAAACAATTAGTAATCTATTTTGTACTCTTTTAAAACTTATAAAAATACACTACATCCTACCTTCATATCAATTACTTTTACTCTATAAACAATATATATTTAAACAATTGAAAACTTAAAATGGAAAACTTTTGGACCACGTTACTACAAGGCAATATTACAGATCCATTTATATAATCATATCACCAAGGAGAAGACACAGTAAATAATTTCGAATTGTTGAATAATCTTAATGAAGAAGGTCACAAAGAGAAATCAACTGTTGATAAAATTATCGATGATCTTAATTATCTAATAGAAGACAACAAAACAATTAGTTCACCATTTACAAGCAATAATGAATTTGAAGTATTAAACAAATCATAACTAAAATTAATCAATACAGAAATCGAAAGAATGCTTAAATTGCAAAACTCAAAGCTGATTATTATTTAGGTAAACTAAAGAATAAAAATGAAGTTGATAAAAAGTCTCTTAATGAAATTAGAAAGAAACTTACAAGAGGACTTGAAAAAGACAAATCTGCCAAAGATGGAAGTCAAGCGAAAGAATTTATAATATTTATTATAAAGTTAGAATCAAACAACTTTATAAAGCAAAATTTATCAGCGTTTCAATGATAGAAAAATTAACTGAAGAACAATACAACAAAATAATTGAAAATTATAAAATTTTTATTAAAAATTTTAATTTGAGGTGATATATAATAACACCTCTAGGATCGCTATTCGAGACCTTAATGCACTTTTTTCTCGAACCAAAAGCGTATAATTGGTATTACACTCTTGATTCTCTCTAATCTCCTCCTCCAAATGCGCCTGCCGATTCTTAACCTCTAATATCAACTCTCGAACCCTTGTTTGTAAAGCCTCGTTCAGCTGCAAGGCTCTTGTTGCTAACAACCCTTCTAACTCAGAAACTCTTCTCCTTAATCTTGTATTTTCACAAGCCAATCTAAAAATTATTATTATATATTATTATTATTATTATTCATATTATTCTATTATTATTATTTATATTTATTTAAACTACCTTCGATTCTCACTTTGGAGCATATCGATTGCTCCATAAAGAGCATTTTGGCCATTTCTTCTGCGAGCTAGAGTAGTTCAATATTGTAATGGCATCTTTATATTATAATAAATATTAGTTAAATTTATATTTTAATATTATCATTATTATTTACCTTTACCTTTCTTTTTAGTTTTAAAGTTTAGTATAAAAAAAAAAAAAAAAAAAAAAAAAAAAATTCTTCTTTTCGCTTTATTTTATACAAACTCAAGCCCTTGAAAATCACTAGACTATATATAGTAATGTTATTGTTTAAAAATAGAATAATCAAAATTTTTTACAATATTACCAAATGTAGTAGAGTGGTAATGATGTGCGACTGTTGCCAGCAGTCGTAGGTTCAATATCTGCTGACAGACTGGTAAACTCTGTCGACAAATCATGATTACCGCATCTGCACTATGATAAATCTTTTATAATTTTGCGGAGCAAAATTTTTCAAGGAGGGAGTAGTGTTATATTAGCAAATTTATTAGTTAAATTTATTTAGATTATATATATTTTATTAGGCAATTTTTATTAGTCGAATTTTATTAATAATTTTATTATATATTTATTATATATTCTCTTAAATTTTATTATATTATTTATATTATTATTGTATATTTTATAGTATTATTAGTTTATTTATATAGTTTATAACATATTTTATTTATTTTAGTCGCTTAAGTGATAGTTTATTATTAACTTTATTAGGATAATTTTCACAGAATTCCATTTAAGCAATAGTTATTTAATTATTTAATTTATTAGTTCATTTAACGTAAATAGAACCTGGACCAAGTTATCTGAATACAAATGGTGCACCAGGACAGCCCAAAATGATGTAACAACAACATTAAGGGTAAACAAAGCCAAAACCTAAAATAGCAAAAGTGCCCTTGCTATATTAAAAGGTGCCCATCCTATATTAAAAGATGCCCATCCTATATTAAAAGGTGCTCATCCTATATTAAAAAGTGCTCTTGCTATAGTAAAAGGTGCCCAATCTCTAATTTTAATCATTCTAAGATGCCTATCCACTATTTAGAAATGCCCATCCACTATCTAAAGGTGCACATACTATTGTAGAAAGTGCTCTTCTATTAATAAAAGATGCCCTTCCTTAATTAATTACTATGTTCTATAGTAAATTAATATACTGAAAAAAGATATATAAACCCTGCCTCTTTCCCAAAGGCAAGAGGACAGTGGGTCCCATATTTTGGTTGCTATTATCTTGTTATTATATACTTTGGTCTTGGGAATAGGTCCTATTTTTATTTTTGTTATAACTTTATATTAGAAATAAGTTCTATTTTTAGTATTTTTATATTATTTTGATGGGAATAAGTCCCTTTTCTGTGATATTTATTTGGAATTATTATATTTTTCTTGAGTTATATATATTTGTTTTATCTGTGTTATTCTTTGAGTATTATCTAAGTTAATAAATCTATCTTTTGTTTATAAATTTTATTGGTTATAATCTTTTCTTTGTGAGTGTCGCATTAGCAATAAGTCGACAATATTTTATCTTAACTATAAACTGTTTCTTTTATAAATTTATATAAACACATTTCTTAACTACTTGTACACTTATTCAAGTAAAGTAACTTGTTAACCAAAGGTCTAACTTGTTACATTACAACGCCATATAATAATGACATATAATAATGCTAGAAAATAATGCTATAAATCATTATATTACTAATGTAAATCATTGCAAATCATTACAATAATACTATATACTATTATTTTAGTCATCATAATGCTATTCTAAGGCTAAAAATAGTTAAAAAAAATAATAACAATATGAAATAACGCCATCTAATAATGCTGTCTAATAATGTTATATAATAACAATATAAAATAATACTATAAACTAACTAATAAAGCTATTATTTCTAAAATTAGTAATACAATTAAATGACTATTAATACATCATTCTAGAAGTCCTGGGGCATCTTGAGGTATCTCATGCACTTTGTGTTACTTGTGTAGCTTTGCTTTGTATACCAATACTTTAAACGAACTAATAATTAAATATTAAAGCAAATATTGCTTTAAATAGAATTCTGTGAAAAGTGTACTAATAAAATATGTAATAAACTATTGTATAAACATCTAAAATAGAAAAAATATACTATAAACTGTGTAAATAAGCTAATAAAATGATAAAATATATAATAAACATATAGAAAATATAATAAAATTTAAGTAAAAGTATAATAAAAATATTAATAAAAATTCATTAATATTACACTACTCCCTCCTTAAAAAATTTTGCTCTGCAAAACTATAAAAATTATAAAAGAATTATTGTAGTACAGATGCTGTAATCATGACCTGTTAACAGAGTATTTAACCCAAGGCTGCTGGCTACAATCACAGATCATTACCACTCTACTACAATCAGTAATATTAAAAATTTTTCAATTGTTTTATTTTTATTATTACAATTACCATATTTAGATAATAATTGTTGGAGGTTTAAATTTGTGTAATATAAGGGGTAATGATGAGTTTTAACAAAAACATTCTTAAAAAAATTTTCTAAAGAGAAAAATGTTAATAATAAAAATAATTATAATAATAATAATAATAATAATAATATTTATAATAATAATAATAGTAAAAAGAAATCATGCCTTAACGTTATTTTACTATTTACTATTAATGAAGAACTGGTGGCAAATTATAGCACAGATGGATTGGAAAGATAAATTAAATCTGCTACAATGTATTGCATCAGATCTGAAGATAATTCATTCTCATGATCTTATT
>CAJVPS010001795.1:0-14105 GCA_910591765.1 Ambispora leptoticha | reverse complement strand
TGAACCCATTTTCTGATCTCTGGTTTCAATCCTCTTCTATATGTTCGGATCTTATATTCTTCTGGGTATTCATTTTCTGGATCTACTTTACGAAGTAGATTAATGAATTTGTCTGTGTATTCTTCTACAGTACTAGTCTGTTACAAGATTTCAATCTTATCTTGCCATTGGTCAATTCTTTCCCAAGTTCTGAAATAAGCTATAAATTGATGACTGAAATTATGTGGTTGATCATTATTATCACTTCAGGCTATCAGTCAGATGGTATCATCTCTTCCTCTTTCATCATACCATATGGCAGCAGTACCTTCTAGATATCCTCTAACTAACTGTACTTTTCTGGCATTAGTGATACCATTAGCTTGGGTGGCAATATTAAAGTCTTTGAGCCATTCTGTCAGATCTTGATCATTTCCTCAGTATTTTCTAATTAGAATTATAATTTTCTCTATAAGCCAGTTATTCTGTGCAGCTATACTATTAGTTAATGCTCCAAGAGTAGCAATGAGTCCATCCAAATCTTGGGATTAATTTTGTGCCATGATATTCTGATTAGGTTCTTCCTCCGAATCTGAATTATTTTCAGTTGATACTGAATATATGCTATTATTTTTCTCTAATTCTGGTTGGTTATCTTCTTCTAAAGAACTACTAGTTTCTTCTGGTTCTGGGGGTGTTGGTGAATTTTCTGAGTTTTTGGTCTCAGAGTAATAACTGTCTATATCGTTATGTTCAGAAGATATTCTTGTTTGGAGAATAAAATCTTGATAGATAAACTCTTGATAGAATTGTTCAATAATGTTTATTTGTTCTTCTTGTATATTAATTTTGTCAAACAAGAAAATATTGACTAGTTGTACTATTCTTTGTCTCAGTCAGCTGATATGTATTTGAGTAAGATCAAGTTGAATTAGTTCTTAAAATAACAGGTATGTGATTTAATTAATTGATACTGCTCCAATATTTTCAGTGAACAAATAAAAAGTGACAAATTACAAAGTGATATTAGATTGAAGAGGGTGACAATAAGGATAATAGTCTTGAGGGGGTATTCTGACAGGGTAATTGGATATTTGATGTGTTTCAAGATGAAAATTAATAGGTAGTTCAATAAAAGAATAATAATTGGTCATGAAAACTCAAGACACAAATATTTATCAATTATAGATAAAGAAAAAAAAGGATAATAATTAAAAGAATTTAAAGTATATAAATATAAAAGGGATGTAGAGGGATTTTTTTTCATAGAGAGGGCACCAAAAATATATTATGGCAAATTGATAAGTGGATTTTCACTTTGATTCACCCTAATGATATAGGATTGAGAGAGACTGAAATAATAAAAGGTAACGAGAGGGAAATTAGACTATAACTTTCAATAATGACAAAGATTTCTAAGGTCTGTACCAATATCTACAGATATTGTCTTAATAAAGGGTAATAAAATAAAGAAAGAATAAAATAAATCAATGAAATTATAAAGATTGACTGAGTAAAGTCACTAATAATCGATATAATTCAAGATTTGAGTTGATTAAATAGTATAAACTATTAATCAAAGAAGACTATAACTAAAATAAAGGTAAAAATCAAAATATGAAAATTAAATAACTAATTAAAAATATATGGCTTATTTATAGTAGAGGTTATCTACTCTCAAAAACAAATAAAGAAATAAAACAAAAAGTATGGCTTATTTATAGTAGAGGTCTTCTACTCTCAAAATAATATCAAATAAATCAAAAATTAATATAACGTTATAATCCAAAAATTCAAATCAACTTTATATGGTCAAAGAAATAAAACTGAGTGAAAGAAAGGATACTAATATAATAATTATATTTTCCAAATAATTCTTCAAAACCAAGAAAGGGTACTAGTATAATTTATATGTTCCAAACAATTCTTTTCAAAACTGTTTATTTCAGCTGGGATAGCAGGTCCTTTTATACATTTTTCAGATACAAAAATTATTATAGTATTACTAACTAATACTATCTAATATATAAGATATAATTAAAGTACTATAATATAAATAATTATGAGTAAATTACGTCAAAGTATATTGAAAAATGTCAAAGAACATTAAAGAATGTCAGAGTACGTGAAAGAATGTTAAAAAATGTGAAAATACATGAGAAGAAATTGAAAGATGTGGAAAGATATGAAAGGATGTGAGAGAACATCGAAGGATATTAAAGAATATAGAAAGACGTTTGAGATTGTCATCCAAATATAACTGTTCCATCAAAATTAAAAATAGTCTTTCACTATACTATTCTACTATATACATAAATATCATAATACAAAATAATAAAAATATAGATCTCAAATATTAAATAAAATATAATGTTAAAAATAGAAATGCGATAATAAATATAGTAATAAATAATATAGAAAATAAGAACAATTATAAAATAAATAAAATTATAACAAAATGTAATATTTCATAACTAGGGAAAAATTAAGGAATTAAGGAATTTTATATCACTACAGTAACAATAGAAAGAAATTAGCAAAAATATTTATTTATAATATTTCTATATAGTTTTTTGCAGATATTAGTTTACTAATCTGATAAAGATGAAGTAGCAAATGAAATAGCAAGTAAAATAATAAATGAAAATAGATAAAGTAGCAGGTAAAGTAATAGGTAAAATAGTAGATAAAAAAACAGATTATATAGATAAAGTAGTAGATATAGGAAAAGATAGAGTTAATTATTGGAATTTTGAATATATTGAAGTAAAATTAAGAAATTTAATTAAAAAATTCTTATAATTTTTGCAATTACAAAAAAACTTTAAAAGATCTTGCTTATTTTTTATAACTATATAACTAAATAAATCTTTTATTTAATTAGAAATCTGCATTTCTAGTTGTTTTATGTTAAATAATATTATATTAGTTAATTTTGAAGAATCATCTTTAAAAAATTTCTTAGATCTTCTTAATAATCTGTAAAAATATTTGAATATGATTATTAAAAAATAATAATAGTAAATAAAAAAGAAATATAGTAATGAATAAAATAATAAAAAAATAGAGAAGTAATCTGTTATTTATATAATAGATTATTATAATTACTATACTTTAATAAATTATAAAAAAAATCTATATTATACTTTATCTATTCTCTATTAATATTATATTAATATTATAATACTAACTATTAGTAACTTTAATAAATTATTAATATTTATTATATGAAGAAAAAATTTATTTATTAATAATAATAATATTTCTAAAATATACAAAATTTCTTTAAGTACATCACAAGAGATTCAGAAGTCAGTCTTTAAAATATATTTAAAAAATTTTTATACTTGAAAAAAATTAAAGTTTTATTTTTTTCAAATAATAATAATTAATATATAAATTTACTTAACTTCTAATAAAAATTTATTATTTAATAGCTAAATATTATAATCAAATTTACAAATAATATTTTATAACTTTCAGTAAACTAATATAATATACTAATATAATATAGTGTGAAAGAAGAACTATTTCTTGACTAATAGATTATATCTTACAAAAATTATAATTATTTTAGCTAATACAAAGACCAAAATATAATATAAATTTGTAGAATATACTAATTACAAGATTATTTCTTTCAATAATATTAGTAAAATATAATAAAATAATAATATTATTTTTAAATATTAAAGAAATAATAATATTATCTCTATATAAGATTATTTTATTAATAGTTATAAACAAGATAAAATATAATATGAATAGTTTTAATTTTATAACTTATAATTGTTTTTATTATTTAAAAGTATTCAGATCTGAAAAATAATTTATAGAACAGACAGGTTATATTTATAAGAAAAGAAATAAATACAAAATATGAATAAATTAATAATAATCTATAAATAAAATACATATGGATTAAACAGAATTAATTAACTTAATTTATATCTCTAAAAGGCAACTAATTATAATTCAATAAGTAATAATAATTATAAATAATAATAAATAAAAATATAAATAAATAATAAAAAGAATGAATAAAATTATAAAGAAAATAATTAATTAAAAATATTAATAATCTAAATTAATAATTGTAATACATATAATAATCATCTAAGTAATAATATGCTAAATCTAGATATATTAAATACATAATGATTATCTTATATCCAGAGTGAAATTGATCTTCTTAAAAAATGTAATACAAAGCTAATTTGTTATACAGATAGCACAAAATAAAGATCTAAACTAAAAGAGATCTAAAGAGAGATAAACCAATTAAAATTATTATATATCTCTTTACTTAAAGTATAATATTCTCATTATATTCAAGAATGTTATTTTTCAAAGATATTAATCTTCTCCATAATATTTTTCAAGTTCTCAAGAGATTCTTAAGTTGTATAATAGAGAGAATAACTGAGTTATTTAACAAGATATTGGAATTTATGATAATAAATTCTTTTGTCAAGAATATTTTCTATTTTATATTCTTCTTTATTATCTGATATAATAATTACTGATGATAATTAATATCTGTTAAATTTATCATCTGAATTATATTTCTTTAGAAGTGATACAGTTCTCACCAAAAGTAATGGGAATTTCGGATTGGGATTTTTAAAATTTTATTATTCCACCATTTCTTGTGCAATGCTTCTAATGTATTAAATAGTTTCTCGGGGATGGATATACAATATGACACTGCATTTTTTTTTCTAAGTTAAATTTAAAAATTTTGCTAGCTAGTACATCAAAATGGAGGAACCGTCACTTGCTTGCCGCTGGAGTATTTTTCAAGTATTATGGGCAAATAGTATCCATACGCCAGTGCATTTGGTTGAAATGATGGGCATACCGAAAATCACTGTATACTGTTATGTAGCTAAATTAAAAAAAAATGAAAAAATTAACCCCCTTCCTCATTCTGGCAGACCAGTCAAATTGTCACCTCGAAAAAAGAAAAGATTGGAAAATTTTATTAAAAAAGATCATGGAATTCCCACCAATGAACTCGCAGAAAAACTCAATACTTCCTATCCAAATTTAAATATTTCGGAATGAACTATTATTAGAACACTGACAGAACTTGGTTGGCAATATATTTGACTAAAATCTATACCACCATTAAATCCAGCTCACCGAGAATGTCATATCGAATGGGCCAAAAATCACTTGCATCAAAAATGGAGCCAGGTAGTTTTTTCAGATGAAATAACCTTTCAAATATTTCAAAATACTACCAAAGTTCGATATAAAACTGGTGAAGAGCTACCAGAACGTGTTGTTATCAAGCATCTATTCAAGATTCATGTGTGGGGTGCATTTTCAAAATGAGGAAGAATTGGATTTTATATGTTCACAGATACTATGGATGGAAAATTATATCAACAAATTCTTTCTCAACATCTTGTTGAAGATGCACCAAGAATTATGGGTCGTGGTTGGATTTTCTAACAAGATAATGACCCAAAATATATGGCTGGTGAAACACAAAATTTCTTTGAGGAACATGGCATAAAATTATTAGATTGGCCATCATACTCTCCAGACCTCAATCCAATCGAGAACCTCTGGTCAATAATGAAGAGACGAGTGGAAAAAAGGGTAAATAAAACACTTGCACAAGAAAAACAGGTAACTTGTAGCATGTTTAAAGGGTTTATTAAGTCTGAATGGGATAATCTTGAAATGTCAGTATTTTTGAGATTAGTAGATAGTATGCCGAATAGAATAGGGGAGGTACTGATGAGAAATGGACGTATAACTAAGTACTAATTTTTCTATGGTAGTTACTACAATAGTCTAGCATGTTTATTTTTTTGTTTCATGTTGTTATTATTTTTTTTTAGTGAGCTATAAATAAATATGTGATTCCCATTACTTTTGGTAAGAACTGTATATAAAATACCAGGTGTAATTTCATATTATATAATAATTACAATTTGTAAACAACAGAAAATATTTTGGTGATAATCTCAAAGAGATCTATGAACTTTGATATAAGTTTCTTGATTATTCTTTATTTATCTATTAGCATTTCTAGATTATGAGTAAAGAGAAGAACTTTATCTTTAAGATTAAATTCTTTAAATCTTCTATATTAATTTACATATTTTAACTATTTTTCTTAAGCTTTAAGTAGCAAATCTTTAATAATTTTTATCATGATATTCTAATATTCTATAAACTTTTGTGAGACTGCAATATTATTTTGAGAGAACAAGATATTGATTGATATATAAGATATTTATTCATAATCTAATTTAAAAGATATATAATTTATTAAAGTATTTTTACTATTATTATAAATAAATTTTGCAGCTGCTAGATTTTCATTTCATCTATTCTGCTAATAGATAATATATATTTTCAGCATCTCTTTTAAGATTCTATTTAATCTTTCAGTTTGACTATTTTTTTGAGAGTAAAAGACTATAGATATAGCAAATTTGATATCTAATTATTCAAAAAGAAACTTTCAGAAGTGACTTATAAATTTAATATCTCTATCTAATATTATAATTATGAATAAGTCATATAATTTAAAGATATTTTTAAAGAAAATTTTTGTGATATCAGATGCTATTACTATTATTATAGTTAGTATGAAGTGTACTCTTTTTGACAATTTGTTTATAAAAATAACTATAGTATCATATTCAGAGTTAGTGATTGAGAGTTGGATTATAAAATTCATAGTAATGTGCTTCCATTTATATTCTGAAATAGCAAGTGATTATAATAATCCTGAGAGTTATTGATTACTTTTATTATGTTAATAAGATTCATAACTAGTAATATATTTATAAATACTCTTATTTATCTTGGATTAATAGAACTATTATGATATTGCTGTATAAGTTTTGTCAATTTCAATATATCCTGCAATTAGTATATTATAAAATTCAAATAGAATCTTTATCTTCAAGTTCTTATCATCTGAAATTACTAGATAACTTATATTTTTCAAATATAATAATTCTTCTTTTAACTCAAAATTTTTGATTTTGATTTATTACTTCAATATTACACTAATGAAATTCTTTAAGACTTTATAAATTTTTGCAAAGTATTTATCATCTTGATATTTCTTTATCAATTCTTTCTTATCTATTAGATTAGTGATAATAATTGAAATATTTGCTAAATATAATTGATATGAGAGTGTATCTGCTATTATATTATTCTTGTCAGATTTGTATTTTACTTCAAATTTACTGGCCTGAAGAGTTTCTAATCAACAAGCTTATCTCTTTGAAAGATTATATTATATTTTAATATATTCCAAAGAGGTATGATCTGTAATTACTGTGAATTTTTATTCTTCAAGATATGACTTCCAGAGTCTAATAGTATGTATAATAGCAAGTAATTCCTTTTCATGAACCAAATAATTCTGTTCAGCTAGTGAAAGTTTTCTTGATTTAAAAGCTATAAATTGCTCATCCTTGTCTTGGTTTTGACTTAATATAGTTCTAATAGTAAAATCTGAAGCATCTGTTATAACTGTAAATGGTAATTTAGAATTAGATAATAATAAAACTGGTATTGAGATAAGATATTGGTTTAATTATTCAAAAGCTTGTTGTACTGTTATAGATTATTCATACTCTTGATTTTTATATAGAAGTATTATAAGTGGTGATGCAATTGCTGAAAAATCTTTCACAAATTTTCTATAATAACTTGCTAAGCCTAGAAAAGAATGAAGTTCTGATATATTTGTTAATGCTGGTCAATTTCTAATAGTGATAATTTTTCTTTAGTTAACTGATATCTTATTAGCTAATATAAAATATTCAAGATATTTTATATACTGTTGAATAATATTATATTTCTTTTACTTGACATATAGTTTATACCTGCAAAGTATTTCTAATACTATTTAAAAATATTGAATATGTTCTTTCTTGATTTTACTATATATTAAGATATCATCTAGATATATAATTATAAATTTGTCAAGATAATCATAAAATATATTGTTTATTAGTATCATAAAGATGACTGATGCATTAATAAGATCAAAAAATAAAATTAGGAATTTATAATATCTATAGTAAGTTCTAAATACTATCTTATAAATATTTTCTTTTACAATATGAATTTAGTGATATTCTAAATATAAGTCTAGCTTTGAAAAGTATTTTAAATCTGTAAGTCTGTCTATTAACTTATCAATTCTTAATAAGAAATAGTAATTCTTGATGATAATTTTATTTAAAGCTTTATAATCAACACATAATCTTAATATATCTTCTTTCTTATATACAAAAAGAACTGGTACTTCAAAGAGTAAAATACTTGGATGAATAAAATCTTTCTGTATTAAATCAGCTAATTATTTCTTGAACTTATTCATTTCTGTAAAAGAAAGTCTGTAAATAGATCTGAATAATGGTTTAGATTCTGAAATAAGATCAATTTTATGATCAATTGCTCTTTTAAATAATAACTGATTAGGTTAAGATTTCTGGAAATATATTCTTATATTTCTTCTTGATATCTAATACTTTAAATAATAGTTATTTTTCTTTAACATCTTCTTTATCTTTAGTACTATTAAGATATATGGTAAATAGTTCTGCATCTGCTAGTAGATTATAATCTGTTATCTTGAAATATAAATTAAATTATAGCTTAAACCTGACTTTACTTTATTATTAACTTGAACTTTTATTATTTTTGATCCATAAGTAAAGTAATGATATTATTTCTCTAATCTATAGTGGGATTGGCATGAATAATCAAGATTTATCTAGAATTAAGTCATATCTTTACAATTTTAATATCTGTATATTCATTTTATACATTCTATAAGTATCTAATTTCAACTCATTAATTTTTGTCATGATAATGATAGTAATTTTCTTGTCATTTGCGAGTTCTACTATAATTGATATAGTCTTCTGTAATTTAACTTTATTCTTTTATACAAATTTCTCATTAATAAAGTTTCTTAATATATTACTATCTAGCAAAACTTATTCTGATTTACTATTTACTTGGTTATTAAATTTTAACAGTTTCTCTCTATTATCTTTAAGATGAGCAAATTTAACTCTTTCATAAGATTTTTCTTGTTTAACTTCAATATTTGTAATTTTTATCTTTGATTTAGAATAATAATTTTTGGCAAAGTGATCTGATTTATCACAGTTATAATAAATATTTTTGAATTTGTTATTCTTCTGATTATTATTATTCTTTTTACTATTATAGTAACTCTCTATCTGATCTAACTCTATTAATATTGAACTATTATTTTGATAACTTTTATGTTAATTCTGAGAATAATAATTATTATTCTATCTATTTGATATTCTTAGAGATCTATCATGATCATATATAGCAGTATTATAATGAATAGCTAATTTTCAAGCATCTTCTAAGATTTCTGATGTCTGATAACTTATCTTCATCTTTATAACTGGTTTTAGACCTTCTATAAAATATGTAATCTGATCTAAAATACTCATATCTGTAATTTGTTTAATTATATTTCTAAATTTTGTATCATAATCTTGGACAGATCCAGAAAACAAAGTTATTTACAAAGATATTATTGATAATATGATGACTGAAAAGCTTCTCTCAAGACTATAACAAAAGCTTGTCAGTTTTTAAAAGATGAGATATTATTATCTGTCTTTACTTTATTGAGATACTAATATAAGACTGTATCAGTTAAAGAAGTAATAGCATACTGTATTTGAGTTTTCTTATCTTTAATTTCTTGAAACTGGAATATAGTTTTGACTTGCATAATCCAAATAAGTATATTTTCATTTAGCTTTCCTGAGTAAGTTGATAATTTAACTGAGAGATAAGGTAAAGATTTAGGACCAGAGGGATTATCTTCTTTAATTATCTTGATAAGTTCAGTCATGCTCTATATAAATTGAATAAATTATTTTGAGTTCATTCTGACAAGATATTATTTTTCTAAACTAATATATATATATATATATGTGATATATGTGATGAGTAATATATAGTAAGATATTAGAGAATAATCTTTATAATAACTGTATCTGTTGCTATTAAGTTATAAGATTATTTTATAATGATTATAAACAAGATAAAATATGATATAAATAGTTTTAATTTTATAACTTATGATTATTTTTATTATTTAAAAGTATTTAAATTTGAGAAATAATTTATAGAATAGATAAGTCATATTTATAAGAAAAGAAATGAATATAAAATATGAATAAATTAATAATAATTTATAAATAAAATAATATGAATTGAACAAAATTAATTAATTTAATTCATATTTTCAGAGAGCAATTAATCATAATTTAATAAGTAATAATAATTATATATAATAATAAATAATAATATAAATAAATAATAAAAAAAACAAATAAAATTATAAAGAAAATAATTAATTAAAAATATTAATAATCTAAATTAATAATTATGATATATATGATGATAATCTGAGTAATAATATGCTAAATCTAGATGTATTAAATATATAATGATCATTTGTGTATTCAGAGTGAAATTAATCTTCTTAAAATATAATATAAAGCTAATCTGTTATATAAATAATGCAAAATAAAGATCTAAACTAAAAGAGATCTAAAGAGAAATAATCTAATTAATATTATTACACTCTAAATATTAAACAAAAAATAATATTATCTATAAAAGTTATTGAAGAAATTTTAAAAAAAAGTTCTAAAGAATTACTACTAGTAGATATTAATACTAGCTTTAATTCTGAAAATCTTTAAGAAGCAATTTTAAATAATATTTTAAAGATCATTAAAAGAAAAATCGAACTAAAATACTTAGTATAATATTCCAGTTCAAAATGATATTTCAATTAATTGCAACTTGTAATAGCTAATCAGAAAATTTTAATTTAATTATGATTAATTATGATAACTAATTAGAAAATTGTAATTGAGCTGCAATCAATTGCAATATTATCTCTAGTCCCAGTAATATTTATTATAACTTCATAAAATTGATAATAAAGAATAATATTTTAAACAAGATCAGAAATAAAATAATTAAATTTTTAAATAAGCATAATAATCTGAAGAAATAATTATTATCAAAATTTACAAAAAATAAAAAAGATTATTTTAATCAAATAAAATTATCTTTGATTAATTTCAAAGAAAAGATTATTAAAACTTTATCTAACATTAATTTTACTCTTTATTATTATCTAATTTTTTGAGCTATTCAAATATTTTTATAATAATTAGAAATAATAAATAATTTTAATTAATAGAATATTTTAAAAAAGAAGATAATAAGTTTTTAATTACTATAATATCAATTAATAAAATTAACAAATCAGTAAATATTAAGTAATTATCAGAAAGATAAAGTTAAAATAAGAATATTTAAAGAATAATATGAATATAATTAATAATATAAGACTGAAAAGATACTTCTTTTATTATATTATCTATTATCAATTATTTTATATTTGAATATTACTATCTTCAATAGTCTTAACAAGATATCAGAACATCCTATATTTTTAATACTTAATAATTTCTCAAACTGACTTTGAAATAAACCAGAAGCTAAAGTTTTTTAAATTTTTTGCTTAAAGTCCAAGACTTAATAATAAAAATCATTAAAGATTTTTGAAGCTTACAATATAAAATATATTATAAGTATTTTAAAATTATATTTGATCCTCTAGCAGAAAAATCTAATGAATTATATTTCAAAATACAGAGATAATTAGTAATTTTTGCAATATATATTTTGGTTTTTCTTATAGATATACTTAAAGCTAATGATATAATTATAATATATAAATTAACAAGATGCAAAATATTATGTCATATTTATATGATTTTATAAAATAATCTTAATAATATAAATCTTGTATCAGAGAATATAAATTTTAGAATATTAGAAAATATGTGACAGATTATAAATAAAAGTTGAGACAAGAATTTTTTTATATATAATATTGAAAATATATTTTAAAAGTTCTCATAAGTATTTGAATACTAATTCTTCTGCAATTATTTTTAAATAATTTTGAGTTATAATTAAATTAAAATTATTAAATTATTATAAAAACTTCAATATTTATAAAACTTGCATATCTAATTATATATATTATATTGATCTTGATCTCTTTAAATACTAATTAAACTTTACTCAAGATATTTTGAAGAAAGTTGAAAAAATAGAATTACTAAATAACTTTGATAGCTATTTTTGTTAAATTTCTTACTTTTTTGAATTAAAGTTATTTAATAAACTAGATCAAATAAAAGTAATAATAGTTATAGATTATTAATATATTATAAAAATTATTCTTTTTATATTAGATAATATTTTTAATATACAGAATAATATAACTTACAATAAACTCTATATACTTTATATAAAGTTTAATAAGATATATATAATAAGTAAATGAGAGTTACTTACTGAAAATGATTTAAAAGAATTTAAGGTAAAATAAAGTAAAATTAATTAAACTTTAAAGAATTAGATAACTAATAATGAACTTTGAAAATAAATATAGGTTTTTATTACTAACTGATTAGTTAAATTTAAGAGAATTTTCTTATTACTATTCATTATAGAATCTAATTTTCCTAAACTATATAGTTGATACTATTATATAATTCTAATAATTTATAAATATAAAGTCTTGAATAATCTTTCAACAAAAATATATAAAATACTTTATAAGTCATATATAAAAAATTCATATTAGTTATTAAATAGAAAAAATATAGTATAGCAAATAGTAAATATAGTAAGTCAAGTAGGTTAATTATAATTAATTTATCATAAATTCTAAATTTATACTTATAGATAAAGTATAAAGAATTAGCTTTAATGATAAGTAAAATAATTTATCATAAAATTATAGAATTTGACAAGATATTATAGAAATTATCTTTGGATATTATAAAGTAAAAGTGATTTTATTAAAGAATTATTATTATATATAATTATTATATTAAATATATTTCTTGATATATTATTATAAGAGTCAAAAATAAAGATTTTTATATAAAAATTTATAATGCAGTTTATTTAAAAAGTGATAAAATTCTGAGAATATCTGGAAATTTTCATAATAGAATAGTTTAGTAATATTACAGAACTTTAGCTGAAAATTAAAGTTATTATAAATCATATAATGATATTTAATATAGAAAAATAAATATAACTTAAAGAATAATAAAATATAATTTTAAATTTAGCAATTTTAAATGAATTAATCTTTATATTTTTTTCTAAAAGATACTGCTCTTTCTATAATTTTTTTGCAAATTAGCAAAGAATTTATATAAACTTGCTATAATTTATTGGTATAATATTATACTAAATAAGCCAGAAAAATATGATTACCCTTATCTACACTATATCAAAAAGTATAATATAGTTCTAATAAATACTATAGATCAAGAGATACATATTATATCAAGATTTGACAAAAAAAATCTTTTTTTATTAAATAAATAAATATTTTGAAAAACTAATAGGTAAAGAATTTTAAAATTAAATTTAAATCTATTATAAATTTCAAAGAAAAAAAAATAAATAATAATATATATAATTAATCTATTTATTATTTATCTATTTGATTTATGTTTAAAGAACTGTAACAATCTGTAATTATATAATTATTACAATTTTTTTGGATTATACTTCTTGAAATTTCTATTTTTAGAGTTTTATACAGATTTTAAATTAGTATAACTAAAAAATTAGTGATTACTAGCATATTTACTAATTGCTACTAATCTGATATCTATCAAATTTACTGATATTTTTTACTTTAATATCTTCTTTATCTTTAATATTATTAAGATATATAATAAAGAATTCTATATTTATTAGTAAGTTAGTAATTTATTATCTTGAAATATAAATTAAATTATAATAGAAGCCAAACTTTACTTTATATTCTACTTGAACTTTTATTATATTTAATCTATAAATAAAAATAATAATATTATTTTTCTAATTTATAAATTAAGTCATATTGTTATGGCGAATCGGTAAGTGGGTTTTCACTTTGATTCACCTTAACGATATAGGGTTGGGAGAGACTGAAATAATAAAAGGTAAAGAGAGGGAAATTAGACTATAACTTTCAATAATGA
>CAJVPS010001794.1:0-14106 GCA_910591765.1 Ambispora leptoticha | reverse complement strand
ATATTTATATATCTTTGAGATTTTACAAGTTTCTATCTAAACTCATTTGCTACTCTAGATTATAATTATAATCTTTAAGGCAAAGGATCAATAAATGAACAAATAAAATTAAAAGATAAGATAGATATGATAAGTTAAATAATAATATAAATGATAAAATAAAATAAAAAGATAAGATATATATTTTAAAAAGAAAAGATAAATAATAAAAATAAATGAAATTTATTATTAAATCATTTCTAAAGCATTTCTGAATCATTGTTAGACTATTTATGAACTGTTATTAATTTTGGGACCAATTATTCATTAATAATCTTTAAATATTACAAAAATTTTGCAAGAATATTATAAAAATATTATTGAATCATGATTGAATCCATAACTGATACATCAATTATATTATTTGAAATTATATATTTTCTAAGAATTAATTGATTAGTCAAATTTCTCATATTCAAAAAATCATGAAATTAAAGAAATTTATACTACTATGGTAATATTATCAGATATTTATTATAGAAAATTATGATATTTTAGATTTTGATCTTTAATTTCAGACTTATTATCAGAAGTTTTATTAGAAAATATTTCAGTATCATTATCACTATCTTTTGGTATAGTATTTTATTATTCATAGATAAATTTAATTAATACTTTTCCTTCTTTTTCATTCCAACCAAAAGTCATTATTTTTTTCTTAAGATCTAGATCTTGTTTAACTAATCTATATCTACTACAAAACTATAGATTTGAGCTTTAGTAATATTTACTTCTACTAAAATTTTAATTCCATCAATAGTAATAGGAAAGTTATCAATTATTCCTAATAATTACTTTAAATATCTATTAATATTAGATATGAAGATATTTAATTTTTATTAAATTTTTATTTCTAGTCATTTAAGAAATTCATGACTGATAATATATCCTGATACTTTAGTATTTATAATTAAGTCTATAAAAATCTTTTTAACTTTGGCTTCACATCAGGCTGAGATTATTTTGATCTTCTGGATAAATATTATTTTTTGTTTAAGCTTTTTCTGTAATTCTTTTCTCATTTTTTTTGATATTCAGATTCTTTATTTAGATGAGATCTTGATAAGTTAGGCAATAGTAATATTAGCTTTCTGGAATGCTAAATCTTTAAGTATATTATAAGTCTCTACTTTCTTTATTAAAACTGAAAGATGTACTCTTTCTTTCTTTTATTTCTTCTTTTCTAAATTAGTCTTGTCTTTTTCTGATACTTTAGGTAAAGATTGAATGATTTCATTTTCTTTTTCACTTTCTTTTTCTTCTTTAATAACTCTAGCTCATTTTTTTTCCAGTTAATAATCATGGATTGCTAGTAATAAAGAACTTGATTAGATTAATAAATCATTAAATGAATCATTACCAGATACTTATAAAGCTGCTAATTATTATTATTACTATTATTATTCTGATTTTGATTATTCCAGTTTCAAAAGGTATTCTGATTATTGAATAACTGATTTATTAGTTAAAAGTTATTTAAACAAACTCTACTGATATATTTTTTTCTCTATAACTGTAATAAGTAATAATAGATTTATTATTTAACTAATTTTATTACTGATTATTATTATTATTATTATTCTAATTATTATATCTTTTATTAAATTCTATATGGTCTAATTTACTAATTAAATCTTGCAGGATCTTAGCTAAAGCACTCTATTTAGTAATTGATTGAGCTTGAATTTGATAATAGATCTGTTCAAGTGAATCTGAATTAGCTTTTTCTATATTTTTAGCAGTTTCAATAATACTTTTCATGATATTTTTAGCATTTAGATTAATCCATTTTCAAATTTCAGGTTTGAGATCTTTCTTGAAAATTTGAATCTTATATTCTATTGGATAAGCTTGTTCTGAATCTATTTTGCTTTCTAATTCCATAAATTAATTTATATATTCTTTCACAGTTCCAGTCTGTTTTAGAAATTTCAATTCATCTTGTCATTATTATATCTTATAAGATGAACAAAATTTAAGAATAAATTGATAAGAGAAATCATATTCATTATGATTCTCAATTATCTATTTATTTAATCTAAGGAGTCACTCATAGATTATTAGTCAAATCAGTCAGTAGCTGGTCTCTCTAGATATTTTTTTACTATTTCAATTTTTCTGTTATTAATAATTCTATTGGCTTTGATAATTACTTCAAAGTCATATAATTACTCAATTAGATCCTAATTATTATCCTTAAATTTACAAATTGAAATAAAAATCTTCTCTATTCTTTAAATTTTTATAGATCAAGTTAATTCTTCAAGAGCTTGAATGAGATTATCCATTCTATTTGATATAATTATTTCTTCTTTAGATTGAGCTTTTGAGATTAGATTTATTTAATTATAACTGTTAGTTTCTCAGGATCTTCTGAATTATTACTTTTATATTCTGATTCTGTTAACTGATTAGTTAAGAGGATTTCAAAGTTATTTGTCTTTTCAAGAACAAGAAGAATGCTATTTACTAGATAGATTTATTATTCAACTATAATTTTATTTCTAAATATGAAGATGTTAAGTAACTTAATAATTTCTCTTTAAAGTTGGTTAGGTATAAGATTTTGCTGAACTATATTATTAAAGAGTTCCTGTAAGAGTTTGTTGTAAGAAATTACATGATAGTTTTGAGTTTAGATAAGAAAATTTATAAATCTTCTATCTGAATTTTCATTTATAAGAAAATAATAAGAATGGTAGTTGTAAAATTCAATATGAGATGAGAATTTTCAAGAATCTTCTCTGTTATGTTTGCTAAGATATAGATCAATTGGAAATCTAATAAAAGAGTAATATGTATTTATAAACTAATAAATTATTTAGATAACTAATACTTCAAGAGTAGCTAATTCTTAAAATAATGAAACAAATAAAAATAAAAATAATAAAATTGAATTGAATGGAATTTCTGGATGGATAGAATCTATAAAGAGGACACAAATATTACAAACTATACTCTGAAAGATAAGTTTTATCACAAATATAGTTTATAATAAATTTTGAGAGTGAAGACTAAATTATTTATAAAGGTTAAAAGGATAATAATTATTCTAAAGTTTTTTAATATCAATACTTACAAGTATTATATTAACATAAGATAAAAAGAATTAAAATGAAAATATAAAAATAAAGTTGTGATCATGAATACTAAACTAAGGATAGATATCAAAAATTAAAGTAATAAATACTTAAAATCAAGATAACAAATATCAAATGCAACAAATGCAAATCAAAAATAATAAATATTATATTAAGGTAATAAATACTAAACTAAGCTTTTATATGTAAAAAAACTTACAAGAATTTTCTAAATCAAATAAAATATATTTGGCTTATTTTAAGTGAAGAACATTCATTATCTAAGTTTTTCAGACAAGAAAAACTTATAAATAATTAGAATATAATCTATTAAGATAGAAGAGATAAATAAAAGCAAGATATCTAGATAAAAATCAAAGAAAAATACAAAATAATTATTAACTCAAGTATTTTCAAAAGATAATTAAATTATTACTATTCAAGTATATTTATTTCAGATCTCAAAGCAGAGATATTTATATATCTTTAAGATTTTACAAGTTTCTATCTAAATTTATTTGCTATTCTAAATTATAATTATAATCTTTGAAATAGAAAATTAATAAATAAATAAGTAAAAATAAGAGATAAAATATATGTGATAAGTTATAAGATAATATAAATGAAGTAAAATGAAAAGATAAGATAAATGTTTTAAAAAGAAAAAGATAATAATAAAAATAAGTAAAATTTATTGCTGAATCATTTCTGAAGTATTTTTGAACTATTGTTGAATTATTTATGAATTGTTATTGATTTTGGAACTAATTATTTATTAATAATCTTAAAGTATTGCAAAAATATTGCAAAAATATTATTAAATCATGATTAAATTCATAATTAATATACTAATTATATTATTCAAAATCACATATCTTTTAAAGATTAATTAATTAGTCAAATTTTTCAAGTTTAAAAAATTATAAAATTAAAGAAATTTATATTATTATAGTAATAATATACTAGTAATCTTAATATTATTATTCTAACTAATTTTCAGTTAGAATAATTTTCTTAACTTCTAGATATTAATAATATTAATAACTGATATGAAAAAAGTTATTCTAATATTTAGAGTTGTAAATATGTGATACTCTAAAGAATTAATTATCAATGATATATTTTGAATGATAGCTTTTAAGATAATAATATTCTTTTACTAACAAGATAATAAGACTTTGAGCAGGCATATTAATTATTTGATTGACTATAAAATTAATAGAATTTTGCTTTTATTTAATTAATTCTTTATGCTAGTAAAAGTCATAACTTCTCAGTACTAAAGTCTGATTTATCAGGGCTAAAAGTATTTAATTTTTTATAACAATTCTAGATTCCAATCTATTATTCTCAAGATATAATTTCAAATAATCACTATTATAAGAATTTTTAAGAATTTTGCTATCTAATATTCTTAATTTATAGGTACTTTTATTAAAAATTTGATAAATATAATATGATTCTTTCTATTTCTGAGCAAATTTTTCATGATATCAATGCTAGATTTCCATTCTCTTCATTAAGACTTTATTTCTAATAAAGAAAGATTGATAATTTTTATCTTGTTAATAAGTTTCTTTTTATTTTTATTAGAATTTTTGTACATTTTATTAAATGATAGATCTGTCTAATTCTAATTTATCTATAATAGTACAAGCTCTTTTAACTAATTCATTTGAAGTAATATCTTTTTTATTAATAATTAGTTTTAATTTAAGATTTAATGACATGATGACTTGTTTATTATAGATAAGATAGAAAGATATGAGCTTTATTAAGCTTTATCTTATTATTCTGTAAGCAAAAAATACTAAAAATATATATATATTCTATTTTTTCTCATATAATTGTACTAATTTTCTAATAGCATTACATAATATTTTATTTAATCTTTCTATAAGCCTATTAGTTTGAGAATAATATAATATTGATAGATGATATTTAATCTGATATTTTTCAAATAATTCTTTTATCAATTTATTAGTAAATATTATTTCTCTATCTGATATTATTTCTTTTAGAAAATCATATTTATAGAAAATATTTTCATATAGAAATAGTACTATTGCTTTTGCTAAACTATTTAAAATTGATTTATTTCTGTCTATTTAATATAATAGTTTATAATAACTACTATTATCTTTTGTTAATGTGAATGATCCAATTAGATCTATTCCTATTTTTTAAAAAGTTTTTTTACTTTCTATAGGATATAATAACTTATTTTTTCTGATTTTTTTTGTATTAATATATATTACATATCTTTATATAATTTTCAATATCAAAATATATCTTAGTCCAATAATAATTTTGAGCAATTCTATAGTAAGTTGTTTTAATATTAAAATATTCAGTATATATTATTGTATGATTATTAAATAATACTTCTTCTATTTTATTAACTTTAATTACTTTCAAAGATTGATCTGATTCTTTCTTGTTATATCTATATAAAATTTCTTTCTTTACTAAATATAACTTTGCTTTGTTTTTAAAATTTTATTGATCTTTTTTTGATATTTCTTCTGATATAACTAGAGTATCTAAATAAATAGTAAGTTATAAATTTTCAAGTAATTTTATTATATTTAAATTGGATAATTGGATAAGAATATATCAAGTAGTTGTTAAATAATTTTTGATGATATATTTTCTTATTTCTTTTATATCTAAGTTGGTTCTGATTGGAAATATTTAGATAAGAAGTCTATATTAAAGTGAATTTGGTCTTTATAATATTTAATTTTAAAGTTATAATTCTTTAGAATCAAAATTTAACATGTAAGTCTTCTAGAAATTTTTGATTTATTAAATAAACTTTTCAAAATATTATAATCAGTTATCAGAGTGAAAGAAATATTAGAATATAAGTATAATATAAATATTTATATTGTCTAAATTATTGTTAAATATTCTAATTCAGTTGCATAATAATTTTTCTCAGTATAATTTATTCTTTTACTAGTATAACTAATTACATATTTATTATCTTTTTTATTTCTTTATATCAAAACTACTCCTAATCCAAAGCTAGAAGAATCAGTATATAGGATGAAAGATTTTTCAAAATCTGAATAAATTAATATAAATATAGTAATCAATATATTTTTCAGTTCTTTAAATACTTCTTGATATTTAATAGACCATTCAAAAGACTAATTTTTCCTTATTAATTGATTTAAAAATACTATTATCTTTACAAAGTTTCTTATAAAGCATCTATAATATAAGATTAAGTCAAGAAATTCTCTTAAAATAGTTAGATTTATTAATTTAGAAAATTATTTTATGGCTGAGATTTTAATTGAATTAGGTTTTAAATTATCTTTACTAATAATATATTCTAGAAAGATAAGTATAATTTTATCAAATTAACATTTACTTGGTTGAAGTTTTAGACTACTTTTTTTAAGCTTGTTAAATACTTGTTTTAGATGTATAAGATACTTTTCAAATGTATCTGAGAATATATTAGTGTTATCATAATAAATAATTACAAACTTTTCAAGATAGAGCTTGAATATCTTGTTTATTAAGTATTGAAAAATAATTGGTATATTATTTAATTTAAAAGATATAATATTAAATTCATATAAACTATTAGTAGTAATAAAGACTATCTTTTTTTTATCTTCTGATTTTACTTTTACTTGCCAATATTCAAAGACTAAATTAAATATTAAAAAGTATTTTACTTTATTAAATATATCAAGTAGATTATTAATTCTAAATAAAAAAAATTGATCTCTTTTTATGATTTTATTTAGTTAGTGATAGTCTACACAAAATCTATTTTTGTCATTCTTTTTCTTGACTACTGCTACAGATGCAGATCATAAACTATCTGATAATAAAATAATATTTTGCTAAAGCATTCTCTCTATTTCTTTTTTTATAAATTCTTTTTTAATAGATAAGCATCTATATATAATTTCAAAACTATTAATTCTTTAGTTTTTGTATTAATCTTATGTTGAATAATTATAGTTTTTTCAGATTTTTCATCAAAAAGATCTTGATACTTATCTAGTAATTCTTTTAATTATTATTTTTATTCTGGTATTAGATCATTATCATCAGAACTTTCTTCTTTAACTTAATAGAGCAATTCTGGTATTAGTTTTATTTATTTATAATACCAGTTATTTTTATTATATTTATAATATTTAGTTGACAAGCATCTAAACTGGTATAGTAGTCAACATAAATATCTGGAATTTATTATGACAGATAAGATATTTTATTTTTATTATTAACATGTGCAAAAATTATATATATATATTTTCAAATATGACTACTAACTATTTACAAAAATTTAATATTCAATTTTTTTTCTCTCTCATTTAATCATTACCAAAACATGATTCTTCATACTCTTTGCTAATCAAAAAAAGAGATCTTTACTTAAACCTATCCATTCCATTTGTATTATCATTTGAAATTCTATTATTGAAAGTTTTTTTTTGATTAACTATGAATTTACTTTCTTTTTTACCTTTCTCTTAAGTATGACCCACAAATTCTTAATGGAATTAATATTTGGTAAGTAAGAAGGCCAATCAAGAATTCAAATATCATGATAATAAAAAAGATTGATTATTTTACCTGTATTATAAATTAGAGAGTTATTCTATTAAAAATGCAATCTATAATCTGCTACAAAAATATAGGAAAAAAGATTCATTTCAAGAATTTCTTGATATTTTTTAACATTAAAGTTTTCAATAAACAAGACAAGTGTAATTGGTTCTTATGCACTAAAAGCATTCCAAGCATGAATCTTATAGAGATACTTTATCATACTTTTATGTAATTATGATATTCTATAATGATATCTTATTAGCTGAGTATTTCTAAATATTTGGAGGATTATTTTATCAGAAAAAATTATGTAAGTCCAATTTTAATGGACATATTTCTGTGTCTATTTAAGATAAGCTATAATATGATAGAGTTGTAAAAGAAGGATCCACAGTAGATGACAAACATCAAATTGAAGTTTTTTTTAAGATATATTGAATTGTATGAATAAAACTTTCAAGTTAGGATCTTTTTGTTTAATTCTTTTAGTTATTTCAGCTACAGTAATAGCATTATTGATCTGTATCAATCAGTCAAGAATATGATATTGCTTAATTATAAGAATTAGAAGTCTTCCAGATCTGAAAAGTGATATAATACTTGATAATTTTTTAATTTGATTGATTATATCATATAATATAGATTTAGAAAAATCTGTTATTTGTACAATTTCTGCAAGTTTCCAGATATTATTTGTCTAAAGCTAACTTATCACCATTCTTTGTACTTTATGCTTGAAAATAGATAATATTTTTTTTTATTTTTTTGTTAACAGATACAAAAATTGATGACAAAAATATTTATATTATTGTATTTATTATTAAACAAAGCAATTTCAATTTTATACATATATTAGTTTAAAATTGATAATGTTACATGATGTTTTATATATCAGATTGATATTTTAAATATTTATGTCAATCACTATAATTTTATTTCTCTTTAGTTCTTCAAATATTAAGTGAAAGAATTTTTTTTACCCAGTTGGATATAATATTCTTTTACTTGTAAGTCTATTACTCTTGTTTGTTTATCTAGACTTTCTTGAATATTTAGAAGTGACTGATCAATATTATTATCTTTTTCATATTTATCTTCACTTTCTTCTTCTATTAAAGTTTTCTTTTCTTTAAATTTATCAGTTAAGTCAAAATTTTATTGATCTCTTTCTGAATTTTCAAGTTCTTTACAAGTTGATACTGATTGAATTTTTGAGATCTTTATTAGTGATAGAAATATTACTTATATTATTTTTTCATTAGTTTATATAATATATGATTAACTAGAATTATTATAAATTAATACTTTGATATTTCCAGTATATCCAGCATTTATAATATTAGCTTTTACTTCTATTTCTTTGTATGCTAGAAAAGATCTAGAAGTAAGCTAATAAAATATTCTTTTTGATATTTTAATTGCAATATATAAATCTATTATTATAATTTTTTGTAATGAAATTACAAGTTTTTTTGATTCTGAATATTTCAGATCAAAGTTAACATATATTTCATGAGCATATTCTGATATTTTTTCTTTACCATTATTATTAAAGACTTTAAGTTCTTTATTAATATTATATAAATTATTTTCTTCTTTAACTTTATGATACTTTTCTAAATATGTAATAGATATTTCTATCTATTTCTTTTGATTCTCAAATTATAATAGATTTTTAATTTAGCTTATAACTATTTTATAAGTATGAGCTCAGTTATTTTCTAGTATAAAATTATAATTATTATTTACAGTTACTAATATTTTAATCTTGATTAATTCAGTTCTTAAAGTAATTAATAAGTTAATTACTTCTTCAAGCACTTTCTCTTTTTAATTATTAATATTAATTAGATTTATTATATTAGATCTTTAAATTTTTCAGTTTATCTTCTTCAAAAATTGTTAAGTGATTATATTACTCACAGTACCATTATCAATTATTATTTTACAAGATATATTATTAATAAGTCTATTTATATGTATAGCATCTATAGGCAGTAATAGGCATGAATATGGATATGGACATGAACATGGGTTGGACTGGACTATCCATATCCATATCCAATAGAAAGTTCATGTCCAAGATAATTTATATATCCAAATGTTCAATAAAAAAAAATAAATGTGAGACGTATTTTTTATTAAAATCAAAATGATAATACTAATTCTTTGAAAAGAGATATTAATTTTCATTTTGCATTAGTATCAACCACAGGATGAACCATATTTTCTATCAAAATTTCTTTATTTTTATTTTCTTCTATATCTTCTCTTATAAATTATTGCCTTTCTTCTTCTAATAGATCTGTCCATCCTTGTAAATAGCTATCAAAATCTTCTTCAATATTTGATAATTGGTCATCAAACTCTTTATTTTCAATATTTGAGATAGATACTTCAATTTCATCTTGAATATCATTTGAATGTATTACTTGTGCTGATTCTTCAAAGGTTTTATCATATATAATTTGATTGATCATTGGATTAAATTGAAGTTAGTGATTATATGTAATATCTGTATGTAATTTGCTCATTTATAAAACTTTGGTAGATTAACAATAATTAAAATAGTATATTAATTCATAATTTATATAAGTTATTATATATAAATAAACTTACCATTAATCGATTATAATGATTTATATGAATAAATCCTATACAACTCCAAAGTCATTCTATAGCGGCTACATTTATACATATTCTAAAAATTCAATTTGCTATCAAACCCAATTCTTCAGTTGATGCAGCAGTGAAACTCCAATAATGATAAATATTACTTGAAAATTAGTTCCATATCACTATATCAAAAGGATATTTTTTTAAATGAAAATCATCAAATTCTTGTAAAATACATTTCACCTCTTTTTCAAATCATGCTTGATAGTAATAAGTGAGCCATGGACCAAAATTTATATAGTTGATATTTGTGTTAAATTTCTTTATACAATAATCAGGATGTAAGAGGCAGGCCAAAATTAATAAAGATTGTTTTTAATTATGCTATCAATGCTCCAATCGTGATATAAGTTGAGTATGAAATTATAAATCATTATAATTATTTCAAAATTGAATGAGATAACCTATACTTATAATAACTTGATGTAATTATGTCATATCAGATTGTAATATATTCAAAATCATACAATAAGATTAGAGAATATTGAGCAAATAGTAAATATTAGTTTAAAAATTTGTAGAATTGATAATTTTATATATTTTACATTTTAATTTTGGTTCAGCTCCAGATCATCAACATGTTTCTTCAATAGGTAACTCAAACTTAATTCCAAGAATCTTTCAGTAATATAAATAGAAATAAGTATAATATGAATAAGTAAATAATATATAATATTGACTTACTTGTAATATCTTTTGTGATCATATAAGGCTTAAACAAATGGTATAAAAACTATTCCATCATGTTTTTCTAGGTATATCAATTGTAAAATACTTGTCATATTCAGCATATTGTTTATCTTTCAATTTCAAAATAAAAAATTTGTGATTTGGATTCTTGAAATATGTCACCAGACGGACTGCTTAATCAATTATTATTTTGAAATCTGTCAATTCTTTAAAAATCTCACCCACACACAAATTTATTTGATGTGCATAATATGGTAAGAATATGATTGATCAGTTTGTAATTCTTAAACAGTATCTATAAAATAACTAATTAGATTTATTTATTTAAAAATAAAGATAATAAGTATATACCTAGCTGCCGCATATGCTCTAGCACTATCTGTTACAATAATAATTACATTAATTGCTTGCATATTCAATTCAGTTAGCATCATATTGATTTTTTTGATTATTTCTACATGTGTTTCATGTTCAGAACCTATATTCATTGCTTTTCATACATGTGGTCTGCCATCAGATGTAATTATTACTGCTCTCAACAGATATTCATTTTAAATATTAGTCCAACTATCAAAGGTAAGTATAATACTGATTTGATCTTTTTTTAGCATGACTAGTATTACTTTTTCTGAATCTTTTGTTATTTCATTTAAAATTTATTCTCCAAGTAGATGTCAACTTGAAAGCTTGAGAAATGGATTGAGAAATTTGAATAATTTAGCAGCTTCAGGCTTTTCAATCTATTGCAAAGCCCATCCACAAGAAACAGTAAGTCATAAAAGAAGTTGGTAAAATTTTTTTATATTCTCAACTAATAATAATCTAACAATATAATTATCTATTGTTTTATAAGATGAATTTCAAACAAAAACCTTTAGAACCAAAGAATGTGAGGTTGTAAATGTAGTTTTATTAGTAGAAATAGCAATTTCTATAAAAGAATTATTTGTAAAAACAGAGTAAAATAAAAAAATATTATTACAATAATTTACCTTTTCTTTTTCCTAATTATATTGATGAAATTGAAAGAATAGTAACTTTAACAAGTTTATAAATTTCATTTTATTATTCAGATATTATTTCTACAGTAAATTAAGTACATTTTTTGAAATGTGCTATTATTCAGTCTTTTTTATTGGGAAACTAATATTTGATTCCTTCTGTTTCATACAATATCTTAACACATGGTTTACAATATATCTTGATATTAAATTTATTAATTTTTTCATCTGTTTTAATAATGTACTTTTCTAAAATTAATAGAAAAGATGGTATAGTATTTAGAAAATTTAGCCATTACTTGGACGTTAGACATTAGATGAAAATTATCTATATCTAATTATATTACCTGATTAGATATGTCTAGTAATAATTATGTGACTGGACAATCATTTAGACATAGATATTAAACATTGGATAAATATCATTCATATCTAATTATATCATTGGATATTGTCCATGATACATCACTGTCTATAGGTACTTGTTGATTTTATTAATTTTCTTTTTTATTTTTTATTAATAATTTCTTGAGCTAATTATTATCAATTGAAGATTTTTTAGTTATGAATATATTTTCATCTTTTAAAGATATATTTAAGAATTTAAATGCTCTTCAGTATTCAAGTAAGCATTCTATTTGTTATTATTATTATTATTATTATTATTATTATTATTATTATTATTATTATTATTATTTTCTATTATTATTATTATTGTAATTATTATTTTCTTGATTATTTTCATTTTTTCTTGAACTAGCATATCTACTAGTAATATGACTAGTATCTTTATAGTTATAACAGATGATAGAATTTCTTAAACTATTATTATTGAGATTATTATTATTAAAGTTATTATTATTATTATTATTAAAATTATTATTATTATAGTTATTATTTTTTCTACTTCTGCATTTATTTGTGATATAACCAAATTTTTCATAATTATTATATCTAATAGAATTATTTTTATTATTAGAGTGACTATTAGATTGATTAGTTATTAACTTTTCTAACTTTGAAGTGATATTTTTAATTTATTCTGCTAACTTATTAATTCTAGTATCTATAGATGTTATTGATAAGAAAGATAAGTTATTTAATATAGTATTATATTATTGAAAATTAGAACTATAAATAATTATCACATTAATTGCTTCTTCTAATATTTGCAAGATGGGTTGAATTTATAAAGAATTTAATTTCTGGTCTGAGCCTATTTATAAATAAGATATATATAAGTGATCTAAATAGGTATTAATTAGATTTACTCTTCTAATTAGTTTTTTAATAACTGTAATATATTATTCTGTACTTTCATCAGGTAATTATTTTCTTTACTTTAATTATTATTATCATTTATAAAATCAGTCATAATTTCTAAAGTACTTATCAAATTGATATATGAATAAAACTTCTTTTGTATTTTGATTAGCTTTGTTATTATAACTCCAGACTCCTGACTATTCTAAATCATATAACTTTTTATTGGTATATCATGTAATAGCTGAGTCTTTTAGATAAACTATTTGAATTTTTTTTTTATTACTAATGCTATTAGTAATATAAGCATTTTCAAAATCTTGAAGTCAACTAATTAGATCTTGAGTATTACTATAAAATTCTATAATTTTAATATAATTAACTTTCTTTGATCTTTCTAGAGCTATAACAAGTGCATCAATTCTATATATCAAATCTTCAAATCTATTATTAGTAGTTGATAAAGATAATATTTTATTCTTCTTATCTCTGCTCATTTTTTCTTCTTCAAGTAATGTTGAGAAAATAAGTATTAAAATGACAGATATATTCTGAATGATTAGTTATATTTCTAAATATTTATTAAGTAGTAACTGGATCAATATTTGTTTAAGAGTATCTGGATTATATTTTCTAAACTATTATAAAATATCTAATAATTCTTTGTTTGATTTTGATTAATTCAGGTTAGGTATTTCTATAAATATTTTAGTTATTATTATTAATCTTGTTAATAAAGAAGACTTAATAAAAAAGTATCAAGCAGACAAATATTT
>CAJVPS010001793.1:0-14107 GCA_910591765.1 Ambispora leptoticha | reverse complement strand
AAAATATATATTAAACTATAATTAATAAACTTTATTTTAATATAAAAATAAAAATTATTTCTTAATAAAATTATAAAATTTAATATAGAGAAAAAATTTCAATTTTTACTATATTTTATTAATAAATTTAGTTCCTAAGTCATTACTTTTGATTATTACTATATATATATATTAAATATTTTATATTATTTTTTATTATATTTCTTTATATTTATATTTAAATATAATAAGATTTAATTATATCTTAAATATATATAACTTAATTAATCAAATTATAAGATTTATATAATATAAAAATAAAAAAAATAAAAAATTTTTTATGAGATTTTATTATTAATAATTATAATTTTTACTTATTTTAATTAAAATTTTAATTTTTAATTATTATATAATTAAAAATAAATAATAATACAAGAGATATAAAATTAATAAATTTTTATTTTTAATATAAAAATAAAAATAAAAATAAATTATAAATTTTAATTTTTATTATATTTTATTAAATAATTTAATATTCTATTTCAAGTTATTATATATTATTTAAAAATATAATCAAGAATAAAAATAATAATAATAAATATTTTTATTTATATTTTAATAATATATTATTTAAAAAATAAAAAATTTTGTAAATAAATTCTTTAAAATATTTTAAATAAGAATTATTAATAATATAAAATTTACTAATTTTGTAAAATTTTATATTAAATATAATAAATTAAGTATTTATATGAAATAACTTTAAAAAATATTATTTAAAAATATTTTTAATAAGTAATTTTATAAATATTTAAGATATTAAATATATATTTATAAGTTTATAAAAATTTTTATTATAATAAATATCAATTAAAAAGCTTTATTTTAATAATTTTCATAAGAAATTATAATAAAAATTCTATTTTAACTATATTTTATTATTATTTTTTATAAAAATTATTAAAATAAACTCTTTTTTTAACTGGTATTTATTAAATAAATATATAATAAAAAATTTTTTTAAATTTATAAATATATTTATTATATTTTAAAATATATTTTTCAAAAATATTTCAAAATTACTTATTAAAAATATTTTTAAATAATTTTTTATTCAAAATTATTTCATGTAGATATCTAATTCATTATATTTGACACAAAATTTCACAAAATTTTATTAATATATCTTGTACTATTAGTAAATCTTATTCAGAAATATTCTAAAAAATTTATTTATATTTTTTAAATACTTATTAAAATATAGGTGAAAATATTCATTATTATTACTTTATTCTTAATTAATTTTATTAAAATACTTTATTTTATAAAAATAATCCAATTTGTTTAAATTTTTTAAACTAAAAAAATATTTTAAATAGTTATATATAATTAAAATTATATTTTAAATTATTGAATTTTTATTAATAAAGAAGTATCTCAAAATTAAAATATGATCTTTTTAATAATAACTAAAACTTCATTTTTAAAACAAATGTCAAAAATAATATTTTATTATCCAATATTTATTATATAATTTGTTAAAAGAAATTTCTATTATTGAATTATATTCTTTTAAAAATAAGGTTTGTAATTAAAATGAATACATTCAAGATGAAATAACAAAATTAATATTATTTATTATTTGAATTGCTTAATATTATTAATCAACTAAAAAATTTGAATTTTACAAATAAGATCAGAAATAGCTTAAAAATAGTAACACTAAATCCATAGGCACGCAATATTCATCTCTAGACTATACGATGAAATGAAATGCCTTTTAACGGGTCAAGTTGTGTCAGAATCAGAGAACATGGAAATTACCTCTGTTTGCTTTGATCGGATTACGGATTCTAATATATTGTATTCAGTGAGAATTTTGATGAAAGCCTATTTCATAAATATTATGGAATTGAAGAAATGTTAATAATTATCAAGATCTCAATAAATATGTTGTACGTTGATTTAACAAATTCGATTGGCTGGCAATCTAAATTTCATTGGATTTTTAAATATAAAATGACATTATCGTCTTAATAATTTGTCTTGTGCTTTTTCTCTCCATTTTAATATTCTCCACACAATCAATATATACGCGATTGTCAATTCACTTCTAGCAAATATCCAACGCCAATTCATCACCTTCCTCCAATCTCTGATTAAAGAATTAATCCTTGAATTCCAAGTGGTTCTATTTCTCCAATTATCATCATCCACCAAAGAATCCTTGGTGATAATTTCCACGGCCAAGCTGCCACGACATTTAGGACACACGGGGGCCGGTCGCATTTGATTCAGTTGTTGATTGAAATCTAGTATTGGGCCAGAGACACGCGCCAATCCCGTTGTAAACCAACGAAACATACAAGGTCTATGTGCTACATGATGCGGTATATTACAATAATTCTCTAGTGCGCCGAGACAGCTCTCATCGGCGAATTCATCTTCTTCAATGTCTGTAAAGAATGTTGTGGTGTGTGTGCCTATGCCAACCCCCATGCATACACAACAATCGTCGTCTTTTGATTCGGGTGGTGGTGGTCTGCCTCGAATGGTGAAGCTGTTCATGTTACGGATATGGACAAAATATCGTAGCAGGAAAAAGTGTAAAAATTCTTCTACTACCAACGCAGGGAAATAAAGCGAAAACAGATTGGGAATAAATTTAAATAACGACGGAAGTCTTGTTGTTTGTGGTGAAGGTAGTCGCTATAATAAATATGATTAGATGAGTAATTGACAGGTGAAAGAAGATCATCAACTCCGGAAAAAAATCAATCATTCAAACCTTTGCATTTAACCATCGTAAAAGAACGTATACAATCTTGAATAAACAAAAAAATAAAAATTATTCGTTATTGAGGTCCTCCTATTTGAACTCTTAAATTAATTTCCCTAGACGCTTCCAGTCAACAACAGCTTTTTCACGTTTCATTGAATTTCAAAACCATAAATTCTATTGCCAAAACGTACCGGTACGGATTCTCTTATTGATACGCATACATAGTAAACTATATAGACTGACTCACCATCATATGAGTAAACGCTATAAACTTTTTCTCGTCATCCGCCAAACGTTTTCGAAAAAGTAATGGAGCGCCTCCTTTGGCATTATGCATTACCAAATATGCTATACTCGCGTTGCAAAGCAAGAATCAATCGAGACATGTTATGTATACATAATTAATAAGAACGGAAACACCTTCAAATGCGGAAAACCGAGAGAATGATAACTTTGATTGCCAAACACACACATACCTTTAGTCCACGAGCTAAGCGCACATGAGATCGCTATAACGATCTTTGCATAGTCCATTGGTTGCATGTGTATCTTTGAAAGTGTAAGTGTTGAGTTTTGTCATCTCATTGTTTCTTTAAATAAATGATGACGTCACCCACGCGAAATTAAATTTTCCAATTTCGGATAAGTGTACACGCTTCTCATTTAGTCATTCATTACAACCTGGGCTTTAGAAAATGCAAGAAATTCCAGTTATCGATTTTTCATTATTTGAAAACGACAAATCGACGTGTGCGCGAGAAATAAAAAGTGCAAGCGAGTCCGTCGGATTCTTTTATTTGCGGAACCATGGTATTTCTGATACGTTGATAAATGAAATGTTTAGTCTTGTGAGTAATTAATCATTTTGACAAGTCGGATTCGATTATTACACGGTTGTCAATCACAATTATTTATTTATTTTTTGATAAAATTAAGTCACAAAAATATTTCAGTCTTCCGATCAATGAGAAACTCTTGCACAAAATAAATGAAGAGAATCAAGGGTATTCGCGGATGCATCAGGAAATACTTGATCCTAAGAATCAAAAGATCGGTGATTTTAAAGAGTGACTATTTTTTTATTAGATAATTTTCTATTTACTATTTAATTGTTTGTTTATTTACTGTTTCAGGCAATTATTTCATTCAGAGCTTTCAATATCGGTAAAATAATAAATGGCAAAGTGTCACAAATATTACCACCAATGCTTCAAGAAAATTTGGAATTACTGACATCGTTCGAACAGGCAAGCGAATAATTCACTCAATCACTTGCATCTGTTACCCGACTATCATTGATTAAAGATGAAAAACGAGTTTTTAAATTTCCTTAACCAATCAATCAATCAATCAAACAAATTGCCTTAACCAATCAATCAAACAAATTGCCTTAACCAATCAATCAATCAATCAATCAATGAACGAATTTAGACTAAAAGTAGAATTTGTTTATAGGCATGTCACAAACTATGCTTAAAAATATTACAAGCATTTGCCATCGCGTTAGAAATTTCTGAAACAGAAGGAGGCAGGAACTGGTTTGCATCGCGACATTCATATGATCGGAAATCGGGTGATACACTCCGAATACTTCATTATCCGCCCGTGGAATCTTTTGATGTAGAAAGAATGATCCGCGCTGGAAGGTACATTCCCATACTTATAATACAAACTGATTCAATCATTATAATAAAATAATAACACTAAAAAATTCCTAGTCATTCAGATTACGGATCACTCACAATTCTATTTCAAAAAGAAATCAGCGGCCTAGAAGTACAAGCACCAACTACAAAAATGAACAACAATACAACAACAACAACAACACAATGGATACCAGCACCAATCATCCCCGGATGTATTCTAATAAATCTCGGAGACCTCTTGGAATTTTGGACTAAAGGATTACTCAAATCCACTAAACATCGTGTCGTGTTTCGTTCGGATACTTGTAAATTTGATCGTTATTCAATCGCATATTTTTGTCATGCGGTTGATGACGAACCGGTGATTCCAATTCCTAGTAATTTGTTGGCAATTAATGATGGTAATAAAATTGGTGAAAATGATAGTAGTAATATTATCACAGCTGGTCAGCATCTAAGAAAGAGGCTTGATGAGACTTATATTTATTTTTAGTAGTATAAAAATGATTTCATAGTCAAACATAATCATAGTTGAAAAGTGAATTCATGCATGTGTAAATCATCACTAACAAGCAATAAATGTAATAAATGTGGTCATGCGACTCCAAGTTTCATTGTTAAACAATGGAAAAATTTATAACGTTAATGCGTAAAAATTTTTTCGTCATTCAAATTCTGTTGCTTACAAAATCGAATGTGCACATGTGCGAATCTACTATAAAACGGAGTAATTATTAACGAATCAAATTTTCCGACGAATCGAAAATGATGTTGAGCACGCAATCAAGTGGTAAAATGTAAAATCAAAAATTTTATAGATACGCGTGCACGTTGGATTTGTCATTATACGGAAATTTCGCGATATTGTTGCTCTCAAACAAAAACTATAAATATGGCAGTTGATTTCATATCTTCACTTCAGCAAAAGTTTTTTCGAAAACTATTAAAACAGAAACAGCAGCAACTCTTTATTCAATTTTTTAAAGAGTTGGTATTTTTTCTTATCGTGACAAATATATAAATTTTTTTTTATTACACCGCTAAAAAATCAATTTATTATTTCTACTATAATTACTCAAATTACTCAACCAGAATAAGAGAAATAAACCGACGGAATCATATAAAAAACCTTAATTCAACTTCTACCATACACACAAATCCCAAATATTTAAAAATGACACCCAACATTACTGATTCTGCTCCGGCTGAAGATGCTACCAACGAATCCCTTCCTAATGGATTTCATCAAATAGAAGAACACAACCACGAGCAGATTCGAAAGTATGGTTTTGGGACGAGAGCAATTCATGCCGGTCAACAACCTGACCCGCATACCGGAGCTGTTATTCCTCCAATTTCACTTTCGACGACTTTCCAACAGTCTTCTATTGGGATGCACAAGGTTGGTAATTTTTCACGGGATAGTTTCATTATCAATCAATCATTGATTGATTAATAATGGATTCAAAATGAATTCATGATGAAATGAAATTATCAACCATTTATTTATGACTTAACCTGAACAGGGTTTTGAATATTCTCGATCCGGTAATCCGACACGTCAATCATTCGAGGAGGCAGTTGCTGCTTTGGAAAAAGGAAAATACGGTCTCGCCTTCTCCTCAGGATCCGCAGTTACCGCAACTTTAGTTAGTTCTCTTGGTTTCGGTGGACATATTGTATCTGTAAACGACGTGTACGGTGGCACGTATCGATATTTCACTAAAGTCGCAGTCAACCAAGGAATTGAAACAACATTTGTGGATTTAATTGATCCTAATAATATCAAATCTGCATTCAGAACCAATACAAAGGTATGTTTATTATTAATGAATTATATTGAATCATTTGATTCTTTAGTTAAATGAAATGCTAATAATAACACTAATAATAATAAAGATCGTATGGGTTGAAACACCAACAAATCCGACTCTTCGACTAGTTGATATCCGAGCAATAGCGCGGCTCACTCATCTTCACGGCGCAATTCTTGTAGTCGACAACACCTTCATGAGTCCATACTTTCAAAATCCACTAGAACTAGGTGCCGACATAGTTGTCCATTCTGTCACCAAATATATAAACGGTCACTCGGATGTAGTAATGGGTGTCGCGGTAACAAATGACCCCGAAATCAATGAAAAATTACGATTTCATCAAAATTCAATGGGTGCCGTCCCTTCTGCATTCGACTCATGGCTCGCGAATCGTGGTTTGAAAACACTACACGTACGAATGCGACAACATCAAGAGAACGCGATGGCGGTCGCGCGGTTCTTGGAGAAGTCGTATAAGGTCGAAAGCGTAATATATCCTGGGTTGGAAAGTCATCCGCAACATAATTTAGCGAAGAAACAGGCAAAAGGGTTTGGTGGGATGGTTAGTTTTCGGATAAAAGGTGGATTTGATAGTGCAAATAAGTTCTTGCAGAGCTTAAAGTTGTTCACTCTGGCCGAGTCATTGGTGAGGTTTTTTTTAATTTATACTGTATATTGGATAAATTATTATAGCATATTCATTTTATTGTTGTTCTATCTTAAAGGGTGGTGTTGAAAGTTTGGCAGAACATCCTGCGCGCATGACACACGCATCAATATCAGAAGAAGTGCGGATAGCGCTGGGTGTAACAGACAATCTTGTTCGATTGTCTGTTGGTATAGAAGACATAGAAGATCTAGTAAGTTCTTCGTTTATCTATTCATTATTTCTCTCTTTTTTTCGTACTTTTATAAATATGAAATACTAAGCTTTTTGTTTGTTCTTTACAAACAGTTACTGGACATTCAACAAGCACTAGATGTTGCTGTACCAAGCTTACCTAACTTAATCTAATTCAACTATCACTTCATTTATTCCTTCTCTCTGTGTGTATATATATATTTATGAAAAATTTTATCTATGTTATATATTTATTTATTTACATAGGATTAATATAGAGTGAATAGACTTACATCATATAATATTAATATTAATTTTTAATTTACTTTGTAAAAAATTACAAATTTCCGAAGATTAATAAAACTCAAAGTTATCGTTATTCATTTATGTATATGTGCAAGGCTGTCTTATTATACAACAGGAGAAGCATATGAATACATAATGATTTATATTATTTTCTTTCAGAGTTTTAAAATCTTCAATTCTCAAAAATTTGTCTAAAGAATAGTAATTATATTTTTGTGAGGAACTTAAATTTTGCCAAAGGTTGATGAACTATGCATCCTTGATTTAACCATCTTCATCTCGTTAAAGTTTATCAAGTTTCCATGCACTTTTCACAGTAAAGTAGATACATTGCATCATTATATTTTATGAGCATTACTAACTTCATTAAGAAGGACTTTAAAAAATAATCCTCAGTTCTTTGAATTTTTAATCGTGTAATTTTTTTTTTGTTTTAATATTTACGAATTTTCTTTAGGAGGAATAAAACTAAATTGAAGAAAAATTTCCTATTCAAAAATGATGATGATTATTATAAAATGTATACTTTTATTATGAAATTAAATTCTATCGCATAGAATGACTATGCATATTAACATGTGATGAATAATTATAGGAATTAATATTTTTTCCTTCTCCAAAAATTTTGGTTATCCCGTAAAACAACTTCATGTTATCATTTGTTCGTTACCCAGTGTTGAAGTGGATTATTATTTGAGGATATAAGCATTTGAGTTGAATTTACGGTTATCGATCAAAACACAGACGTTATCTTGGAATCCATCCCAGTCGACATCTTCGTCCTTAATGAATGGATATGTACCTTCATTTTTAATATATGGATTCATGTCTTGGGAACTAATAAATAATGGATTGATAACTTGGGAGACCTCATTTTCTTGTTTAATCATTTGATGTCTTAATCCAGTGAAATTTTTACATTTAGAGAAGTTCTCGCTAACGATCTCGGGTGTGTCTTCTTTTTTTATACCATAAGAAAAGACTTCATCATCGGATGTGCTGTCCGGATTGAGCCCAGAATCGTTTTCATAATCGAATAATGGATTAACGTGTTCGAAGATACTTTTATAATTGTGAGTTGCCCTCATAGTTTTAGTTTTGGTTTTATTTTTGGCTTTGGACGTTCCTCTTTTTTTGATGAATGAATTACTGACTTTGGAAGTTCTTCCCTTTCTGGTGAATGAATTACTGACCTTGGACGTTCCTCCTTTTCTGGTGAACGAATTCGTGACTTTGGACGTTCCTCCTTTTTTGATGAATGAATTACTGACTTTGGACGTCTTCACATCTTTGATATCATCATTAATTATGTTGGAATCACTCGTTTCATCTCGAGAAGGGACGAGCTGATCAGACTGTCCAAGAGTTGCTTCTTCGATAACAGGTTCTTGACTGGTCTCAACGAACAATGGAATCTCTTGAAATCGACAATTTTGAGGATTCTCCCTTTTGATGTTTGTTTGTACCAAAGAAGTGTCAGATTCGATATCCTCATTCTTGATAAAAGGATTAAAGTCAACATCGTCTTTTTCAATTTTGATATTATGGTCAGTTTCATAATCATCATCATCGTCATCATCATCGTCATCATCATCGTCATTATCATCATCATCATCATCATCATCATCATCATCATCATCATCATCATCATCATCATCATCATCATCGTCGTCGTCGTCGTCGTCGTCGTCGTCATCATCATTTAAACCATCACCTAAAAAGTGTCGAACACTTTTAAAACCTTTTCTCAAGGCAATGCTTTTAAGCAAGCCAGTTGGTGCCAATCCTTTCTTTCGACGACAGAATGAACAGTTACAAATGTCGCGACATTTGGGACATATCCATTCACCGGTTTTACGAGCTTCCTCCAAATTTTCCCCATATCTTCCCATCAAGCACCTTTCGTCAAGCATCACACGACACATCTGACCTTCTTCCAATTCATTTGTGCATCGGATTTTTTCTTCGATGGTTTTTTGCCGACATTGATGACACGTAGTGCCAAGTTCAGAATCGTAAATTCTACCCCCCTGTATACGCCTACCGGGATTTGGGTTTCTTTTACCAAGACCACCAACACTGTTCCTCTTTCGATTTCTCAACCTATAGTTCTTTTGTCCACCGTTATCCGAGCTGTCTTTGCTGCTAGAGTCGGTTAATGAAACAAGGCGAGATTTTTGAACCGAAAAACGCGTACTTCGACGTCTGGGAGCAGGCTTGTACTCGTCGTCTGAGTTTTCAAGTTTTATCTTTTTCGTTCTCGCTTGTTTCTTTTGTTGCGGCAATTCGAAAAAACCATGCTGGATATTAAGTCGCGATAAAAGTGCCTTGTTTTCGGCGATACGTCGTTGACGTTCTTGTTCGTAGGCTTCGCCAATGAGAAGTTCCATTTGTTTTTTAGTGTTTGACGCGTAGTGGAAAACAAATGAAAATCTAAATTTTGATGCACCTCACAATGAAATTATTTAGGATGTTCATGCTTAATACATTACGAATTTATTATATGGAAATCTCCAATATTTAATAATACATTAAATTAACCAAAAATTCTAAAATGATTATATTATTCTACAATTAATAAATAACGTGTATGTGTATGAATTAAAATCTATACAAGATATGAACAACATCACCACCGTTTTCACCAGAACGCACACCATCCTATGTAACATTGACACAGATTCTCGATCGAAATTGCCTGTTGTATCAACTTATCGACTTGCGAAGGTACATCAAGAGTTTGGTTTTCGTTAAAGTCCTTGCCTAAATGATAAGAATCATAAAACAGAGACATTGAAGATTAATTGTATCCTAATAAAAGTTTGGTAAAATAGGAGGATTACTAACCAGTTAATTTATTGGATATACGATGTATAATATCGCGTGCTCGACGATTTATTGATAACGCGTTTCCTAGGTTTTCCCCTTCTGAAAATACAAGAATGATTTCATTAAAAACTATTGTAAAGAATCTATATTTTTTTGTTTATTACATACCTAATCGCGGACTTGGCGCTGCCATGATTCTCCAGTTAATCAGAGGATCATGAACAAATGCTTCTAATACGGCCATTAGACTTTCTTTATTGTTTCGTAATACACTCATTACTGCCTCACAAGTTGTGCGGAAATTGCCTTCAATTCCGCTCACTTCCATTGCAGTTACAAGCATTCTTGTTAGTCGGAACGGGATTTTTTCCGGATATTTTTCACGCGTCATGGCAACCTATTGTTACACATAGAACAGTCGTATCAAATATTATAAATTAATTGAAAATGATTTCATTATAAGGACAAACCTCAAAGCAATCGCCAAAATCAATATGAACTATCTTCCCGGTAAACCGATCGAGCATGATATTAGAAGGATGTCTGTCGCCTAATCCTAGTATATAGCCGACCATGGACATAACCGCCAAAGAACGTGTATAATTCGTCCTTCGCTCTAGCCATGCTTCGGAATTTTTACTTTTCAACCATAATACTTTGTATAAATCTTGACCAGTCGTGTTATTCAAAGCATATTCGAACACTTCGACCTTCTGCATTATGGAAAGTTGGTCATAATCAGGCGCCATCTAGGTAAAGACACAAATTAGCAATCATGCAACTTCAGTTTCACGGTCTATTTATTGAAAAAGAATTATTTACCTGTAACATGAGTCGATGTTCAATATTAAGTAATATTTTCTTACTCTCTCGATAATCTCTAATAAGAGAATGCAAAGTATCACAGTTGGGAACCCATCCGAGCAATCCAATATTGGGGGTCAGCGGAGTGACAGTGTAACGTTGTATGTTTAGATGTCTCTTGAATGTCTCGGGATTGATTGATAATAATGTATTTACGAGTCCAAATAATTGCATCACACGTTCATCTTGACGCAAATCTTCATGCCCTTTTAACAGGAATTGATAGTCACGACCATCACTTCCTTTAAGAAGCAGTTTTCTCGGACGTTGTTTAGATGATATAATATTGACAGTTTGGAAAAAACTCTTTATTTTTACAACTGGTTCCCCACTACGATATGTTCCTGAAAAATTAAATTAATGTAATAAATAAAAATTTAATAGAAAACTCTTTGATTAAATTATGCAATTTCATTAATCACCTGGAACCGCTAACTCCAAATCTCGTGCAGCCAAGAGCTTGGGAGACACATATTGCAACTCCAACGTAGTGATTGTAGAAACTTGCGTCGTGATCTTTTTAAACATATCATAATATAATTGCCACGCTTGCGTGAGGAAGGGAAGTTCAAGTGTTTGTTTATATTTTCGACACCATACACCGGCTTCTTGAAGTTCCCTCCCGTATGCTTGAACGAAAGCGACTTCGCGTAGAGTTTCAGGACCACGATCTAGTCGTTCTTGCAACTCGTCTAATATTACGAACATTGCATCATAATTTCGTTCAACATAGTATAACCTTGATGCTTCTTCTAATTGTTCCGCCCAGATTTCGTGCCATATTATGGCAACTCGAATGAGTTCTTTGCTCACAAGAAGTGCCTGTAATGTAGTAAATAGAAAGAATTTGAATATTACAAAAAAGATAAAACATAGAAAAATGCGGAACTTACTTGTTCTACAAGGACAGCACTATGTGCACGCAATTTATCCATCACTGTTTCTGCTGCCTTTTGTCGATGATGACTCTGAGACTTTGAAGCGACAGTGAGTGGGTATATCAGTGCTTGGGGGTGTTCTTTACCCACTTCCGCCAAAAGTTGATGGATTAATTTTCGTACATTAGGATTTTGGGCATGTATACGTGCTATCAACTAAGAATTCAATGCCCGTAAGAAATATGTTTGAATTTCATAGAATAAGAATGATTAAGAAAATAAAGATAATTTACTTGTGGTATAACCTCAAGCCACGTGTCAATATTCACACTATTGAAGCCTTCATTTAGAGCAGCACTAACTTCGGGTTGATACCCATATTTGAACCATAATGTGAGAAGTCGTAAAGTATCCTGTAGACAATTGCCACGAGATAGAGCAATTGATTGGAAGAATCCTAATTATCGTTTGTGTATGCGTAAATATTATAAGCACTAAAAATAATAGACAAAAACAATTTCGAAAATTGAATAACTTGCCTTGCACAGAAGGTACTACATATCGTAAAGCCTCTTGATGCATTGCTGTCATCGCTTCGTCCGGAATCTCAACGTTGTTCAAGTCTTCTATTGAATTTTCTGAATTGTGAAGTTTTTCGAAGTGTGATACTACTTCGAAATTGGCCAAAGCCCATGCGTGCCAGGCCTTGTACCAATCTTTGTCGTATTGAGTAGCAAGCAAATATGATTGCAGTATATCAGGAATTGTATCCTAAATGAAGAAAAAAATTGAAGTAAAAATATTTCAATCTGAACAAAGAAAATAAATGATTTTCCATACCTCACTCCAATCCTCTTGCAAATACATCTGCCACTCGCCTTTCTTTAAACAACATCGAGCAAGCAAGGAATTATTTCCTAGACGCATTTCACTCGACATTCGTCCCGTGAATTCCCGAAGATGAGATAATGCATCAACACGATTTCCGCTTTCCCACATCCATTTTAGATGAGCGTACACAACTTGTGGTGCAGCTCGTGCAAGTATGGACGGATGAACAGTAGCTATTTTCTGGTCGCCTACTAGCAACTGTTTTAAAGTTTTTTCTGCTAGTTCAAGACGATTACTTTTTCGACATAGATTTGCAAACTTTATCCACATTTCCATGTTTTCTTTCGGACTGATCACTAAAGTGCGGACTTTGAGGATCCTTTGCCATACTTCTACATTGCGTTGGCATCCTTTCAAACGCGTCATCCATGTTTTTCGTATAGTTGCTTGTCTATCTGGCTGATCAGCAAATTGTTTGTATGTGATAATTTCTTCCAATTCAGCAAGCATCTGGACACGAACTACAACATTGTATGCACGATTATAACTCTCCCCAACCAATGCTGTTAATTCTGTATCTAACAAATCTCTAGTTTTATCGATATGTCGTACTGCATCTGCATATTGATTCTTGTGCAAAGATAAGATTGCTTGGAAAAAAGTGCGATCTGGAGATTCTTGTTTCATCGTGGAAATATAGTCATCCATTAATCCCCATTGTCCTAAAGCCCATGCACCCGCAGCAGCTAATCCAGCGATCTGTTTTTTCATTGGCGCAGAAGCCTCAGCCCATTTTTCTTGAGCTAACGAAGAAAGACCCTCCCAATCACCAAGGGCATTCATACATCGCATAACGCCCATAGTTGCCTCAAAATCATTAGGGTCTTCGATTCTTTTTCTCTCGTAGGCTGCTAAAGCATCCTCCCATCGGTTTAACTTTTCATACCAGTTTTCTTTTAATTGTAGACCTTGAAGGCTTGGATTTTGTTGAGCATGCGTTAAAATACCGATAGCCGCGTCTGGTAATTGTAATTGATTGTTAATTTGGATTAATTTTTCTATTGTTTCAGTTGATGGTTCAGCGAGAAATTGAAGTTCTTTGTAATGGAGTGCTTTTGCATAAGCGTGGCAATTTTCGGCATAAGAGCCTAACATTGGAATATCAATGGGAAGAGATTTATCATAATGTTCCATAAACTCAGCTAAATTAAGTATCGTCGAAACAATTTCAGGCGGAATGTTTGGTGATCTCAAAGCAGAAATAAGACATTGCACCAATTCATCTTTGTATTGATAATAAAGTTCTGACCAACAAGATATGAATCCAGCATTAA
>CAJVPS010001792.1:0-14108 GCA_910591765.1 Ambispora leptoticha | reverse complement strand
AATAATAATAAAAGAAGAATGAATAAAATTATAAAGAAAATAATTAATTAAAAACATTAATAATCTAAATTAATAATTATAATATATATAGTAATTATCTGAATAATAATATATTAAATCTAGATATATTAAATATATAATGATCATCTGTATATTCAGAGTGAAATTGATCTTCTTGAAAATATAATACAAAGCTAATCTATTATACAGATAGCATAAAATAAAGATCTAAATTAAAAGAAATCTAAAAAAAGATAATCCAATCAAAATTATTACATATCCCTCTATTTAAAGTATAATATCCTCATTATATTTAAGAGCATGATTTTTCAAAGATATTAATCTTTTTCATGATATTTTTCAAGTTTTCAAGAGATTTTCAAGTTACATCATAGAGAGAATAACTAAACTATTTAACAAGATATTGGAATTTATGATAATGAATTCTTTTGTTAAGAATATTCTCAACTTCATATTCTTCTTCATTATCTGAGATAATGATTGCTAGTGATAATTAATATCTGTTGAATTTATCATCTGGATTATATTTCTTTAATAATGAAATATAAAATATTAAATATAGTTTTATATTATATAATAGTTATAGTTTATAAGTAACAAAAGTTATTTTAATAATAACTTCAAATAGGTCTATAAACTTTGATATAAGTTTTTTGATTGTTCTTTATTTATCAACTGGAGATTTTATATTGCAAGTGGAGAGAAGAATTTTATCTCCAAGATTAAATTCTTCAAATTTTCTATATTAATTTGCATATTTTAACTATCTTTCTTAAGTTTCTAATAATAAATCTTTGGCAAACTTTATCATGATGCTCTAATACTTTATGAAATCTTGTGAGACTGCAATATTATTTTGTTATGACAGAATATTAATAGATATATGAGGTGTCTGTTCACAATCTAATTCAAAAGGTATATAACCTATTAAAGTATTTTTACTATTATTATAGATGAATTCAACAGCAGCTAGATTTTTATCCTATCTATTCTGTTAATAAATAATATATATTTTGAGTATCTTTTCTAGAGTTCTGTTTAGTTTTTTTATTTGGCCATCTGTCTGAGGGTGAAAGACTATAGATATAATAAGTTTAATTCCTAGTTATTCAAAAAGAGACTTCCAAAAGTAACTTGTAAATTTTGTATCTCTGTCTGATATTATAATTATGGATAAGCTATGTAATTTAAAAATATTTTCAAAGAAAATCTTGATAATATCAGATGCTATTAATGTGATTGTGATTAGTATAAAGTATACTCTTTTGATAACTTATTTATAAAGATTACTATAATATTATATTCAGACTTGATAATTAGGAGTTGAACTATGAAATTTATAATAATATATTTCTATTTATATTCTGAAATAACTAAAGACTAGAGTAATTCTGAGAGTTGTTGATTACTACTTTTATTATACTAACAAGATTCATAACTAGTAATATATTTGTGAATACTTTTATTTATTTTTGGCCAATAATATTGTTGAGAAATTATTGCATAAATTTTGTTAATTTTAATATGTCCTGCAATTAGTGCATCATGAAATTCAAAAAGAATTTTTGTCTTTAAGTTTTTATCATCTGGTATGGCTAAGTGACTTGTATTTTTCAAATACACTAACTCTTCTTTCATTTCAAAGTTTTTCACTTTGGCTTGCTACTTTGATATTGTATTATTGAAATTCTTCAAAACTTCATAAATTTCTGCAAAATATTTATTTTCTTGATATTTCTTTATCAAATTTTTTTTATTTATCAGATTAGTGATAATTAAAGATGATATAGCAAGTATGTGATACTTATTTATCACCTGTTACAATATATTACAACTCCAAAATTTTATAAGTCATAATTAGTTACAACTAAATAATGCTTTATTTATTATCATGTTGTAATAGTTGAGGAGTTATCTTTAGTGATAATAATTAAAATATTTACTAATATAATTGATGTAAAAATATATTTGTGACTATATTATCTTTATCAAATTTGTATTTTACTTTAAAATTACTGGTTTGTAGAGTTTCTAATTAGTGAGCTTATCTTTTTGAAAGATTATATTATGTTTTAATATATTCTAAAGAGACATAATCTGTAATTACTATAAACTTTTGCTCTTCTAAATATGACTTCCAAAGTCTAATTACATATACTATTGCAAGTAATTTTTTTTCATGAATCAGATAGTTCTGTTTAGCTGATAAAAGTTTTCTTGATTCAAATATAATTGATTAGTCATCCTTGCCTTAATTTTGACTTAGCACAGCTCCTATGGGAAAATCTAAAATATCTATAGTGATTGTGAATGATAGTTTTGGATCAGGCAATAATAAAACTAATACTGATATGAGATATTATTTTAGTTATTTAAATACTTGTTACATTGTTATAGACTATTTATATTCTTGATTTTTATATAGAAGTACTATGAGTAATAATACTATAGTTGAGAATCCTTTGATAAATTTTCTATAATAACTTGCAAGATCTAAGAATAAGTAAAGTTCTAATATATTGGTTGGTACTAGCCAATCTTTAATAGTAGTAATTTTTCTTTGATTAACTAAGTTTGATAATTATTCTTTAATAAATAATAAATATATTTCAACTAAGCAAGAATCAAATTTATTTGTTTCTATCAGTTCATCAAGAAGCTTGAATTTAATTAGAATATATAAAAAAAGAAAGAAAAAAAGAAGGTTTATATGAAAGTATTTTGATAAAAATTCAGAAGCAAAAGAAATAACATATAAAATTATTAATAATAATAAAAAAGTCTGTTTGAAAACTTATACATATGATTCAACTACTTCAAATATAATCTATTATTTGTTTAGAAAATATGAAATTATAGATTCTAGTAATAATATGGCAAGTGTTAATCATATTAAAAAATAATAATATAATTTTTTAATCATATTTTAATAATAATTCTAGATCAAAAATAATTAAATAAATATTCAATCAAGTTTTCAAGTACTTTAAAAAAAGAAAAAAAAGTATTAAATATAAATAAATTTAGTAAAATCTTGCTAAATTTATTATTGAAGATAATTAACTATTTTATATATTACAAAGTTCAGGTTTTCAAAAGTTATTATAATTTCATGTGATAAAATAATAAAACTCTTAATTACAAAAGAATATAATTAGAATTATGATCAACTCAAAAATTTACTTCAAGCAGATTCTATTTTTGTAAGTCTTACAATTAATTTTGAATATCTTGAAGTAGATATGATTATATTGGAATTACTTGTATATAAATTAATAATAATATGATAATATATAAAGCATTACTTGATTTAAAACAAGTATTATATTCATATACTAGAGAAAAAATAGTTTTATTATTATAAGAATCAATTAAAAAATAAAATTTGGAAAAAAAAATAATAGCAATTATTACATATAATATATCATCTATGATCAAAATACTTTGATTAATACTAGTATTAAGAGAATTCTATATATAGTATATACTTTATAATTAATAGTTGATAAATAATTAGCTTTAGTTTAACTTCTTATATTATAAGTCAAATTTTTTTTGAATTTTTTTTAATCATTTTTCAAAACAAATAAAAAAGTTATATCAAATACAAAAAGATCTTAATTTTGAAAAAATTAATTCTATTATTAGCAATATATCTATTTGATAGAATTTAACTTTTTTGACTTGAAATTATCTAATTGATTTAAAATATACTATTTCATATTTATTAGGATGTATGCAATTTAATTTGTATAATCAAGTATGATTAGATAAAAAATATCTTGTAAAGATTATATTAATAATGGATGAATAGAAATTAATAGAAGCTCTTCTTGAAATACTTAAAGACTTTCAAGAGTTAATAATAATATTAAGTGATATTAAATATCTAACTCTTAATTTAGTTTATCTATATATTAAAGTTATTTTTGAAGAATTAAAAATTTTAGATGTCTTAGATAATTTAAACATTAATTTGACCATTAATAAAATTTCTATTTCAGTTTTGAACAATAATATAAATATACTTTTTTTATGAATTACCTAATTTTAAATTACAGGAAACTAATAATATTGAAATTAATGATTATCAAGAAATATTAATTGGTTTAAAAAAAAAGAAAAGACTTAATTTCAATATACTATAAAGAATAAAAGGAATGTTAAATTAAATAAAAAAAGAATTTTACTAGTCTCTCAAATAATATTGGTAATTTGATAATAAATTATCTCTTGTAAGTTATTTGTTAGATCCTCATGTTAAGAATCTAGAATTTTTAATCTCTGCACAATAAATCAAAATATAGAATTTAATTCAAAGTATTTATAATAATGAATCACAAATTATTTCTAACTTTTAACTTTCTCATAACAAATAATCAATTAAGTAAAAGTACTTAAGAATTTGATAAAAATAGTAATTAATATTACTGAAAAGAAAAACTTAATAATAAAGTATATAAAATAACTTCTAGTAATATTTTATATATAAATAATAAAATTATCTAATATAATAATTAAGATTCTGAATGATTCAGTTCAAATCAGATTCTAAATAATTTGATTCAGTTCAATTCCAGTTTGATTCTTAATTTTTAAAAGAATCAAACTATTACAATTCAATTCAATTCTGATTATTAGTAATTATGGAATTAAATTAAATTGAATTAATAATTTATTATATAACCTGATGTAATTTTTTTGCCAAGTCATTTTTTTCCTAAATAGATAGGTTTTTTCACCCATTTTCTATTAATGAATAACCAACCAGATTTAGAAGAGGATAGTAATATTCTGTATAGTACTTCTAGTATGACAGTATCTGATAAAAGTAAGAAGACAAGAAGTATTATTTGGACATACTTTAGTTGGAATTATGTAAAAAACAAGACAAAGTGCAACTATTATAGGTGAGTGAATTAGTAATGAGTTTAGTAGCATATTTAGTATTAAAAAGAGAAAAAGAGAAACTTAAGAAAATATGGTATATTTAGTGTCAAAAAGAAAAGAAGAGAACTTAAGAAATTTTTATTTATATATGATATATTTAGTAAGAAAAGACTTAATAAAATTTTATTTTAACAAAAATTATTATGTATATGTTGATAGTAGTACTTCAAATCTCCATAAGCATCTAAAAAACCAATATTTGATCAAAATCTCTAAATCAGAAGATCCCAAAATAATTAATAAATAGTTAAAAAAAGAAGTATTACTTCTGATAATTGATATTTATCATTTTTATTCAATTTAATATTTACTAATTCTTAATTTAAAATAGCCATTTTCATCTAAAACATTTCAAGTCTTTCTTCTTTACTAGATTGTATATTCTAATCAGCCTTTTTCTGATGTTAAGAGTCCAAATTTACATTAGATCTTTTATTTTCTCAAAATAGATATTATTATATCTTCTGCAGATACTATCAAAAATAAAATTATAAGAATCTTTGATGAAGAGAAAATATATTTGAGAGAAATATTACAGATATATCAGAAGGCTTACCATATTTTTTATATAAAAATATAGGTACTGACTATTTTTTTAAAAATATTTTATTTAAAAATGTTTCAGAATGTATTTTCTTTACTTTTGATACCTAGACCTCTCACAATATGATATCTTTTCTCAGAATAATATGTTATTGAATCAGTAATAATTGGATATTGCATGAAATACTGGTCAATTTTGTGAGATTGTCTAGACCACATTCTGATGATAATTTTTGTGAGATCTTTGAAAGAAGTTGTAGAAAATTAGCAATTTTTACTAAGATTTATTTGGATTAAAGTTTGGGTTTGTTTTATATTAATTAAACTTAATAATATTTTATTTATTAGATTCTAGCATTAACAATAGATAATACATCTAATAATGATATATTATGTCAAGCTCTGAAAAATAGATATGCAAATGAGAATATTAAGTTCAAAAAAAAATCAGCATGTCAGATGTCTTACCTATATAATGAATCTTATTGTATAAAGTCTCTTGAATTTGCTTAGGGCTGGAGCTTTAAAAGATGAAAATATTATAATAGAGAAGAAAAATATGGCTAATACATTAATTATTATTTAAAAGATATATTTATTTGCATTTTTTTTATTATGATTCTTTTCTTACTTACTTTAATTACTTTTTTTAGTTACAAAAACTGATCATTAAAATTAGAGCATCTCTTCAATATTAGAAAAAATTTTTCAAACAATATAATATTCAAGATATTTCTGAAAAAGAGCTAATCATTGATATTGTGTTCAGATAGAATTCAACATTTGACATGATGGAATATGTATTTGAATATCATGAGATATGAAGCATATATTTAAATATTTGGTGATATGTATTAACTTATAGTTTTTTATTCTTAGTTCCTCAAAATTACAACCATAGCTGACAAAGATTTATAAGATTGGATTTTGAGTAAGAAGAATTAGGACAAAATATCTGAGATTATGATATTATTACAAGTAAGTATAACTTAATTTCTGCAGTCTGTAAAAAAATTTCATACTTACATATTTCTTAGATTTTCAAATGTATAACCAATTATATCAGTGTAAGTTACTATCTGACTCTTGCAGCAGTAGTTCCCATTTACAACTGACTCATGAATAATATTGAAAACTTTTAAGATGCCAAGAAAAGATCAAATAATATTAAGAAAGTGATACAAAAAGTATTTAATAAGCTTTCAGAGTATTATTCAAAAACTGATAGCTCAGTTTATATAATTATGATAAGTAAGCATATTTTAAACTTTACTGCACTAAATTACATTACTAATATGATTACTAATTTATTATTTACTATATAAAGTTCTCAATCTATATATTAAGCTAAAATACTATAAAGATAATAATTGGGAAGAGTCATTTATTAGTGCAATATGCAAAATGGTAACTGATATATATACTTTGAATTACTTATCTTGACTTAAAGATCATTTGCCAGAGATTCAAGAAGATAATCTCATAATTCACATCTATAAATACTAGCAAATTAATAGAGAAAGTGAGTTATAATAATATCTGAAGGGATCTGTTATATCAGAAAAGATGAATATATTACAATGATAGAAGGTAATGTTAAATTTATTGCTTTTACTTACTGCGTATTCTGATAATGATTTCATTATTCCAGATCAAATTAGTATTTTGTCACTTTAAATAAACTGATAAATTAGTATTTTTATAGCTTTATGAGACTGAATATTCTCATCTGATGACTATAGTGAAGGATTATTTGGCAATTCTGGCTACTAGTGTACTAATTAAGCGTGTATTTTCCAGTAGTGTAGACCTAGTAACTCCTACTTGAAGTAAATTAGATACAGAAACTATCAAAGCATGTATATATTTAAAAGGATAATGGAATAATATATAAAATAATACATAAAATAATATGTAATTATCTAGAACTGAATAAAATTCTTGTGTTTCAGACAAAATATTTATTATAAACATCCAAAAAAATATTTTCACTCAAAATAAATTTTATTTCTGTTATTCATTATTTAATACATAATAATCACTTATATTTTTTATTTGTCACAGGCAAACAGCTTTATCCCTACTAGGTATTTATCTAAGAGAAAGTGACTCTTATAAAGTCTTCTCACATGTAACATGACACATTTTCAAAACAAATTTTGACAAATGGATAAAATAGATATCAAGTATAAAATATTGGCTAGAAACTATACCATTTAACATTATTACTTACCCAGTACTCAATATATCATTTCACAATAATTATATGGTTCACCTTATATTAAAATAACAAACCCAATTTTAAAAATATTGGTACTGACTATTACATACTACTAATCTGTCAATCAAGTTACTGAAAATGCTAATTCACTTTACTATGATACTACATATTCAGATCAAACCCAGTTCTTTTTGGAACTGAATTAAATCATGAGTCTATGAATCAATTCCTTGTAAAATTGAACAGAAAAATTTGATTCAGTTCTAGTTCTGCTAAAAACCAAACTGAATCAAATTGTTCAGAATCTTAATAATAATATATATCAAGTAATATATAAGATAAATCTATTAGATTGATAAAGAATATAAAAAAATAATTATCCTATTCTTTATTGGCTAATCAGAAAGTATCTTGAAATTTCTGGTACTTCAGTTTCTAGTGAAAGATTATTTTTAGATATAAAAAATCAAATATTAGCCAAATAAACTTCTTTAGATTCACAGCTTATTTAGAAAATAATATTTCTTAAATAAAATATATATTTATTTGATATTTTTCTTCCTTTAAATTGAATGAAATAAGAAAGTTTATGATTAAAATAATATAATTTAATTACTAATATTATACAAAAATTTATTATAAATTCTTTTTAACATTTATTTTATATCTAAATATCAAAAATATTATATTTCAAAGAATAATTTTATAATAATAAATAGCTATCCAGTATATTTTAATAAAAGAAAATATCTAAATTTATATAGGTTTGATTCTAAATAATTTATAAATTCAGGTTAAAGCATGATTAATTTAGTTAGTAGTAATTCTGAAAAATATAAAATCTCCTTCATCACATACTATATATTATAAAAAACTTTTTCAGTTAGAAAAATTCTCTTTATATTAAAATATTTACTCTTGCTATTAATATAAGAATATAAGTTAATATTAATTTATTCCAGTACATCAATAATACTTTTTTGAATTATTTGATTATAACTTTATTATTAGTTATTTTCATTTTTGAAAAAAATAAAGTAATTTATTGATATTAAAAAATGATCATGCCAATTAAGTATAATTTATATATATTATTAATATGATTATATCTGAAAAATAATCAATCTTTAAATAAATATCTTCTTTATATTATTCAGATTTGTTAAAAATTATTTGAATAAAAAAAATATTGATAGTAAATATTCAAATAAAAATTTTTTATTTAAATTCAACTACTAGTCTTTTCTAATCCTATATCATTAAGATAAATTCAAGTAAAAATCTACTTATTAATTTATTATAATAATATAAATATCTTTAATATATAAAATTATATTTTTATTTACTTCTTATATTCTTAATTGTAATTCTTATTATTATGCTAAAACTTAAATATTTATTTTAAACTAAGTAAAAAAAAAATTTATAAATAAATTATTTTTTCTATTAATATTTTAATTAATTGATTGATTATTATTTATAAGCTTGCTTTATTAAAATTATATAATTATAATTTTTTTTAAATAGATAAGTATTATCTTAATTTTTTTTATATCTATTATATTATTAATATTAGTTAATTATTCAAATTCTTCAATCTAATTAATTAAATTTTTATATATTCTCTTATTATAAATAAGAAAAGATATTATTAATAGTTTAATTTATTTATTTTACTAAATTGTTATTACTTTAATAAGTAAATTAAAAATATTAATTAATATTTATATTATTTAATTATTTCTTTCTTTCTGATTTAATTTTGATGATAAATTTAGAATTATAAGAATTTGAACTTTTTTTCTTTAAATTCTTCTTTTTTTATATCTTTTAATAAAACTAAAGAGCTATACTTCTTTTATATAAGAGATTTATAAAGAAGATATTAGATGATAAGATAAATATTAATAAAAATATAATTAAATAAAAGCTCTAGTTAAAGTATTAATTCTTAACTAATAAGTATAATATAATTTTTCTTGATTGAAAATAATAATTTTCTTATATAAATTATATATAAATCTAATTATTTAAATAGAATTATATAATAAATATTATTATAATTACTATTATATTTAATATATTAATATGATAATATTTTTTTTACTATATCTACTAAAAATATAATTAATATAATTCTTTATTTATAATCTTGATAATCATATTAAGATTAAAGTATTAATTATATTATTATATTATCTTTCTATTTTAATAGTAATTGACTTGATTAAATTTAGTTTGAATTAATTTTTCTAAATATTATTTTTATCTTTAATTTACTATTTACAAAGAGAATATTAAAAAGATTATTATTATTTTAAGCTTATATATATATAAGTATTTTAAAATAGTAATAATGATTGTATTCATAATAATTATTAGTTTTTAACTTATAAAATAAAAATAATTAACTATTTTTCTTACAAAGTATTTTGATAAACTTAACTTTTAATAAAATACTTTTTTAATAAAGTAAAAGAAGATAAATAAAAATAATATATATTAAATATATATAAATAATACTAGTTAATTACTTTTAACTTTAATAATTAATTACTTAATTAATTCTTCTTGATTATTTCTTAATTCTTTATATATAATATTTTCTAATTATACTATATTATAAATTAATTTTAATATAATATTTTATCTAATTTACTTAAAAATAAGTAAAATTTTAAAAGAATTATTATAAAAACTTTTCTAAATTAAATATAAAATAGTTAAAAATCTAAATTAATAAAATATTAAAAAAACTATAATTAAAAAAGAGAAAATTAATAATAACTAATTAAAAAATTAATAATTTATTAAATTATTAATTTAGTATAATATATATGATTAAATTATTTAATAAATAAAATTAAATATGATTAAGAAAATAAACTAATAATAAAATTATAAATTAAAATAAATTAAATATTAATAATATATTATAATTCTAATTTGATAATGATTACTAATTGTATTTTATATTATGACTGTACTATATTATTATATCTTATATAATAGTTAATTATAATATATATTCTATCAATAATAAGAATAATAAATTAATAAATTTTATATAGTAATTTAAATTTTATATTATTTATATTTAATATAGTATAATTTAGTTTTAAATTTATCTTTTATATCTTTCTTATTATTATAATTTAACTTGTATAAAGAATATATTATCTTGATAGTAATTCTATAATAATTAATATTTTTATTACTAAATTATAATATAAATTAGAATATTATTATAATACTTTATTATAAAAAATAATATAATTATAAGTCAGATTATTCTGTTTTTCAGATAAGATTTTTAATTTAGTTTAAGATTTAAATAATATATTTATCTTTACTTTTAATAAATCTTTTTTAAATTATAATATAAATAATATATTTATCTTAATTTCTAATAAAGTCTTTTTGAGATAAGTTATTTTAGAAATTTTAATTATATTATCTTTAAAAAATACTTTAAATATAATTTTAAGTAAAAAAGAATTAGAAATTTAGCTCTTTAAATTATAATTAATAATTTCTTAAATTTAACTATTAGTAAGTTTCAAGATAGAATTTGTATTATAATTCTTAATATATTTAATTTTATCTGAATTTATAGTATTTATTAAAAGTAATATAATTCTTAAATTTTTTACTAATTATAATTAGTAAAATATATATTTTCTTATATATAAAAGTTTTTAATTTTACTAATAAATATTTTTTATTTTTAGCTCAAAAAATAGTTAAAGTTTTCTAATTTAATATATATTTTTTTTCAGATTTTTCAGATTTTTTACTAGTAACTTATTCTAATTATATAAAGTCAATTAATTTTTATTAATTAATAATTAGTAAAAATTAATTAACTTTATATGTAATTAAAACAAGTTGCTAATGAAAAATCTGAAAAATTCAAAAAAATATATATTAAACTAAAGAATTTTAACTATTTTTTAAGCTAAAAATAAAAAATATTTGTTAGTAAAATTAAAAACTTTTATATGTAAAAAAAATATATATTTTATTAATTATAATTAGTAAAAAATTTAAGTATTACATTACTTTTAATGGTTACTATATTTTTTTGAATAAATTATAAATTTTATAACTTTTTAAATTTTTTTATATAAGATATCTTGTAATATAGTTAGAATTTATAAGTTTAAATCTTGTAATTATTTTTTATAAAGAATATAGAGTTAATTTTTAATTTTATTATAATTAAGATTCTTATTTTTTTTATTTTTATTACTTATCTCATCAACTTAAAATTTAAAATTCCTATTATAAAAAAATTAATATATAATTTTTTCTTAATTAAGTTTTGAAGCTTAATCTTTTATATTTATAATTATATCATATAATTAAATTAAATATTATAATATTTTATTAGTATCAAATAAATTAATATATTTTGCAAAACTATATATATATCTCCAAATTTTTTAGAATAAATTATCTTAAAAATTTTGATCTGTTCTAATTTAATATTTTTTAATATAAAATAATCTTATAAATTTAGCTTTAAAAAAAATATTAAATAATTCTTGTTAAAATTTATTTATTTCTTTTTTTTATGACTAATTAAATAGATCTTGATCTTAAAACTTCTTTTTTCTATATTATTTTATTTTATTACTAACTCTTTTCTTATTTTTAAAATTTAAAAACTTATTAATCTCTTTATTTTTCAATAATTTAGACTTGAATAAGTATATAAGAATATTAAAAAAAATATCAAATGATGCTTTATAAAGAATAAAATCTTCTAATATATATATACTATCACTTTGTATTTACTTTTATTTCAATTTCATAATTCAATTTCTAAGTTTAATATTTTTAGTAATAAGATTATTAATATATATTTTATTTTTTTTTTTAGTTTCTCAAATCTGATAATATTTTTTTATAACTTATTTTAATTTTGTATTTTTAGTTTTAATTTTAGCATTCTTCTTTTTAAGTTTAGAAATCTCAATCACAAAACTTTGAATTTAATTCTTTTAATAAATTAATTTTAGATTTTGTATTTGCTTATATAAAATATAAATATATTTAATTCTTTATAAATTTATGTGATAAAATTTCAATGAAAAATATTAGAGCTTATTATTTTATAATAAAAAATAATTATAATTAATATATTTACAGTATATATAAAAATTCTTATTTAATTTGTAATGATTAGTGATATATTTATATTAGTAAAATCTTTATTAAAATCATAATAAATTTTTAAGATACAGAATAACTATAAATTTTATATTTAAATTCTTTATGAAAATATTATTTCTTATATTATGCTGATAAATTTTTCTTTATATTTTTTATATCTTTTAATATATAAATATATGGATATAGTAAGATAAAAAGATAAATATTAACTCTTATCACTAAATATATATATACAGTATGTGATAAAAAAACTTAAACATTTGCTATTATATTAGATAATAAATAAATATCTTTAATTTTAGCTTAATTTATACTATTTTTTACTGAATTAAAATTAAATAATGGATTTATTTACTATATTTGTTAAATAAACTCTCACAAAATTCATTATTAAAATGTTATCAACTACTTGTGAATAAAAGATATATAGCTTATTATATTATTGGAATAAAAATATCTGTTTTGTACCCAAACTATTCAAACTGATCTTAATCCTATAGAAAATTTATGGATCATTATTAAGAGTAAATTTGAGAAATAAATACCTAAAAATTTGGATGTTTTAGAGAAGTTTTTGATAGAAAAATAGAATTTTATTCCAAAAATCATTCTAAATAATTTAATAAATTTGTTATTGAAAGCAAAGATAAATGAATCAATTTTTGAGCCTAATAAATTTTATTCTGTAACTTTTTTGCTTTTAAATGATATATTAATTATCAAATTTAATGCAATATTCATAGATTTATGATGAATTTAGTATAGTTAAGTTTTTTTTGTCACATACTGTACCTATATGTGTTCGCCTATGATTTTTTGGTTTCGATACGTTATTTCCGGAACCTAACGTCGGTGGGAGATATTTTGGTGATGGCTCGTCCTCATTGCTATTACTATCCCAGCCCAAGTCATAATCAGCAAAAAGAGAGTCAAATTTTCGTTTTTGTTTAATCACTGTACTATGGATATAAAAAACAACGCTATGACAAACTCTGGCGATAACTAGGAGATTTTCATGAACCGGGAGGTTTGATCTAAAGGCCCCCGCTTGTCCTTGTTTAATATGGACGATCAATTTTAATTCTGAGAATGTTAATTCGCCACCTTTAAATTCTCCAAGCGGACAAACTACGCAGAGGGTATTACGATGGTCCTTCATATCCCTGTGAAATTGGCAGATCACATTAAAATTAAC
>CAJVPS010001791.1:0-14114 GCA_910591765.1 Ambispora leptoticha | reverse complement strand
TCATTTCAATTGTTCCATGAAGATACGAAGGATTCGTCACCGCATAATCAAAATACTTTCGATTAAATCGCCAACTTTCAATATTTCGATTAAATGTAATCCCGGTATCAGTTCCCCATGCTTCCAAACCTTCATGATACGCATAACGAATAATGAAATTACTTTTTGTGGATGGCACATTAAGTTGTTCAATTAATTCCGCACTGCTTAGTACTATCTGACGTTGTGGACCGATCCAGATTTCGAAAATTTCACCATGGATTTTAGCTAAATCGTAAATCCATTTAGCCAAATTACTACTGGATTTTTGATATAGACTACCGACAATTGGTAATGGAAATGGACCTGGAAGAGGATTATCACGGGTGTAGTATTCATAATAGAAAAGTGAAATGTAAAGGATTATAGTAACGAATAGAATAGTAATCCAATCACCGAGACTCAGTGATGTAAGAAAATTTACTAAAAATTTCATTTTAAAAATTTAAAGAATAATTACGCAATTTTTGCATGTGAATTTCAGGAAAAAAAGGAAGTCAACATTAAATAAATACATTTACATGCATTGGCAAAATCACATGATCTTTCGGATTTTGTTCGTCTAATCCAAAGACTTTATTCGTATTATTCGAGACATGAGGTCGCGTCGAATGGAAATACATGAACATATTATTATTAGGCCGAGTGTAATAGAAACCGTGTAATTGTGTTGAAATTCAACACAATTTACACAGTTTCTATTGCACTCGGCCCATATGTGATAACTGCATTGTGTTACAATTTATCCCTCTGAGTGAAAAATTTTCAAATCTGAAAACTTTTGATTTGATTTTGCTTTGCTAAATTTGAATGGAGTTCATTCCAACATAAAATTATCTTATGCATACAGTACATGTATGAATACAAAAAGATTGTGAAATGTTGATTTTATATCTCTTCAACGGCAAATTGTTCAGTCGACTTCATAATATTTCGCTCGTGATGGTGCTGCTGACAATCGCAAGAAGATTCGTTATCAAATCTCTACTACCAAATATTGGATAATAAAATGAGTATTGTGACTATACACTGATTGCAATTGTAATTATTTTCTTGACAATGGTAACATTTATATTTGAACTTTGAGTCTACTATATAAAATGCATTTATATCATTTGGGACGTCGTTCGTTCGGGATTTTGATAATTCGAGACACCGTTCTTTCGAGATTTCGTTTGTTGGGCATATGAACTGTCGGAATTGTTTTGTTCCAAATTCATTATATGCGTATTAATTCTCCAAAGAAAATAAAAATCACGTGAAAACCGAAAATTGCCAAGAAAATTCTCGTTCAATTTAATAAAATTCGTTGATCATTTTGTAAAATGCAAACACGATCACATATGAAAAACTCGGTTTTCAGGGGTTAGTTTGTTGACGCAGGAAAAATAAGTGTTTAAAACATTGTATGGAATGATTCTCTAACAATTTATATAGGAAAGAGACAAGACATGTGATATCATCATTACCTGTAATCCTCACAAATTCTAAGGTGGAACGTGATGCTCTTTGAAATCCATTAATGAAGCTGAGGAAACTTTGAAATGAGGTTAGGGAAGTTATCCGTTTGTTAGTAAAGATATAAAATAAGAATCGAGTCAGGAGCATAATAGAAACAATGTTAAGTCTCCAGATCTGTTGAAGTCTTGTTAATCTGCATACTGGAATACAATATAATACCCTTTGATCAAGTCTTCCTACAACATTTCACCACTACTTGTATCGGCTGGATGGTACATTAATGATGCTAACCTTCTCTCATCAGTACAATTAAAACTCAAGATGACAGCGATCATAGTATTTGTGGCACGTGCTGTAAATTCCCACTCTCTAACTCTCTAAGGTCCAGTCCGGTACAGTAATTTAACTATTTGGACTTCGTAATAATAGAATAGTGTCTAGTATAGCTCTTTGCCCAATTTCTGAACATAGAGCCCAAAGCATGTACTGAACTAACAATGTATATACAGTTTACAGGTGCTCTTGAACCCTTAATCAAATCAAATCATAATAAAGCACAGTACAAATTAATTGAAACAGTATTACCCCTTGTTGTATTATTGAAATTCGGGTTTTGTCGCTTTTCTAACCGTAAAGAAACTCTGTGAAATTTGACCCATAAAACCTAAGAAAGCTATAGTTAAAAATTATCATGTAACCCCCTTCCCCTTTTCCAATCATTCTTTAAATAAACTAAAACTCTCACCTTTACCGCCCACAGTTACCGGCACAATACCTTTAAAATTTAGTAAAGGAATCCTCATACATCGAATAAATTTCCACAAACCTGTTAAACACGTCCTTCTTTGAAATCCAATAGACCGGATTAATATTAAACGAAACGAAACATCAAAAATATTATACTGCAATCTGAATCTATTTTTAAAAAATTTGATTTTTTTAGAAACATAAAAGAAATGTTCATTTTTTTACCTCGTTTATAAACTCTGGAATAATTTGTAATGATTTCAACGCAACTTCAGTTTCTATACTTCATTGGAATTTATTTCTTCATGATCACAGTTTCCAAGTTGCTTTATAAATTGTCTCAAATATCCTTTTGTAAGATATTCAACGTTGGTAAATCTTTCAAAAGGAGTCCCTTCAAATAACTGATCATAATTAATTTCGTAATTAGAAGATTCAAATATATAAATTCGTTTGAGATATTTGAAACATCCAGAGCAGTAGCTACAGTCATGAATATCGATATAGTAAAACAAACGAGAGATAATCGTTTTACATGTACATCGGACTAGCTCCATCATCCAACAGAGAGAGTTTAGTAAGTAGCTCTTAGAGCAGCGATGACTATCTACAGTGCAACGGCAAAATAATACCTTGGGTTCTAGTTATGTCATCACTTGCATAACTTGCCGATCCCGGCAAAATTCGAAATAAGCGTTAAAATTGATTTTGAGTTCAAGGTTAGGTCCGGATTAGGCTTAAAGACAATAAGATTATATGTAAAATTTTCTTCTCGTCATTTTTTATTAATGCTCCAAGCTAGATTTAAACATTCGTTTTCCGTATTTTTTCATTTTTCACTTTTTGTGTCGATTGTTTTGTCAGGTTGATCAAAAAATCTGCGTCACTATATACGTCTTAACGCGATAATAAACAAGCACGTAAAATCGATAATAAACAAGCACGTAAAATCGATAATAAACAAGACGTTAAAATCGATAATAAACAAGCACGTAAAATCGATAATAAACAAATTTACTGTATTGATTATCATGTTTCAGACAAAACGATTTGTTTACTCTCATGAGATGAGCGTGAAATATAAAAGGTTTTTCAATTCTTTTCAATCCCACACGCTTTTTTCATTTTTTTCATGGGTTTTTACTTTTGGCTTTTTTCTTTGAAGTTTCTTTGACTCCACCAAGTTTCTTGAAAACTACTTGGGGACGCCAGAGTTTTCTTTTGAGTTTCTTTGGTGCACAAGATTCTTGGGGACGCCTAAGTTTCTTTGTCAGAGTTTCCTCTGGTTAAAGGTTAAAAGTTTTTACACACTTGGCTGACTTTTTACTCCGTTTTCAAAGCAAAATGGAGTGGTCGTCTATTACTACCCCGTTTATTATCCTTTGACTCTTTTCTATTAGAAACTTCTGGTATAGTATCGTGTTAACGATAGCGGTTGTTTCTTTCTTGGCTAATTTCGAGATTATCTGAGTGTTGCTTTACCAAGAAGCAATAGGATTTTCTCTTGGCTGATATATCCTAGTATTTCGTTTTTTGCTTGGACTTGTCTTTCCGGTATAATTTGAGCTCTTTATCCGGTTTGACTTCCAAGAATGCTTCGAAAGAATGGGATTCTCAGTTTTCATGTTATTTTAAATAAAACCCGCCAATTTTTAATCAAAGGTGATGGAAAATACACCTACAAAATATTACTACCAGTGGCTTTTTTCCAGATTTTTGCCCTTGTAAAAAATTCTGAATACTCCTCTTTGACATTGTTACCATAAAATGGTTTCAATTGTTGCTCGAAACTCTTTAAAGGACTGGGGCGGCATATCTGTTAAAAGATAACGCAGGTGTCCTAAGGGGGAACTTACTGAGAACAGAAATCTCAAGTAGAACAAAAGCAAAGTTCCTATCAATCCTTTAGACCCTTGTGGCTAGAGGTGCCAGAAAAGTTACCAACTGGCTTGTGGCAGCCAAGCGTTCATAATGACGTTGTTTCGATGTTGGCTCTTCCTATCATACTCAGTATCATTCACTCACTAATAGGGAATGTGAGCTGGGTTCAGACCGTCGTGTAGTTATACTCTACTGATGAAGTATTGTTGCAATAAGAATTCAACTAGTACGAAAGGAACTGTTGATTCGGATAATTGGTTCATGCGCCTGCCCAAAAGGACAATGGCGTGAAGTTATCATCCGCTGGAATTTCTGAATGTCAAAATGAAGAAATTCAACCAAGCACGGGAGTAACTATGCATGCCTTGTCATTCGATTAGTGACACGCATGAATCGATTAACGAGATTCCCGCTGTCCCTATCTACTATCTAGCGAAACCACAGCCAAGAAAATGGCTTGGCAAAATCAGCGGGGAAAGAAGACCCTGTTAAGCCTGACTCTAGTTTGACATTGTGAAAAGACAGGTATAGTGGCTTCGGTCACGTTTGTGAAATACCTTCTCTGTTGAGCTTGGCTCTAGTTTGAAATTATGAAAAAACATAGTGGAAGTGGTTTCGTCACGTCGGTGAAATACCACTACCTTTTTCGTTTTTTTACTTAATGAAAGTGGGGCTGGGCATTAACTCACCTTTTGGCATTAAGCGACCCTCGGGGCGCGACCCATCCACGTTGATGACATTGTGATGGGTTTCTACGAGTTTCTAGCCAATTCTCGTAGATCGTAGTATTTCAAGGATTTTGCTCTGGTGATTCCTAATTGGAATGAGGGTTCGAATCCTTCCAAAATCCAAACTCCTTCATAGAAAAATCAAATGATCGATCTCAATTTAGAAATTTAAAGTATTGGACATTATTACGAATTGAATTCGAAATAATCCAATTTTAATTGAAAAAGAGGTCTTGCCTTATTATTGTTATGCGAAAAATAACTTGTCGATATGCTCGTTCTCATTTAGATATTAAAATTTCCTGAAGCTTAACAACATTTTGCAAAAACTGAACCAATTGATCATCTGTAATTACAACATTATGTAATAACGATCAGTTTTTACCGAACCAAATTCCAAATTTCCTAATTTGGATTATGAATTTTCATTGTGCTCGATTAGAGTAACGGTAAGGTATTGGGTGAGAAAACGAAGTTATATGTAAAATTGCCTTCCAGACATTTTTAATTAATAGTCCAAGACAGATATGCATCAGTATTCTCGTAAGCTTTATCCCTTACTCTAGCGAATTTGGGTCGATTCCACATCCACCGCCTTCTATTTCTTTTCCGTGTCTACACTTTAATTTTGTTGTTTTGCGTTAGCATTTCCATATTTTTTCATGAACATTATTGTTTTTTACTACAATGTTCAGCTCACTCTTGATATAGTAAAGTTATATAAGATTCCTTTGACCTGAGGTTTTCACTATATTGAGAATGAGTTAAATACATTGTTTATACAAAATACTGAGATAAAATGAATTCTTTGAATCAAGTATTACTTCTGATCATTTTGAAAAATCTTAATATTTGGTTCTGAGCTCGCACCGTCATTTCCGTTTGAAATACGTATCCTTGGGAGATAGTTGCAGAAATTAATTGTACATGTTTTTTATATACTCTTAATAACGATACATATTTGTTAATTCGACAATTCAAATGGTAGTAGTAAATGAACAGACAGTAATAACAAACAATTTCTCAAGTAAATTACCGAAACTTCCAGTAAGATCAGATACTCCTAGACGCAATAAAGAAAAAACAGATCTAATAATAATAAAATTAAAACATACCTTATCATCTTTCGTCAAAGATCCAACCCATAAGAGAGTTTGTGTCGGAAAAATTGAAAAAAATCAAAGTTCCGTATATAACATCATAAATTAGATTTATAAATCAAAATTCCTCCAGAAAAAAATTAATAATACTTACAAGTCTATATAGATTTTTTCCATCTTATACACATAGTTATCGTTGTTTTCGTCAGATTCAAGTTGCTTTTTTTAACATGTATTAAGTACCTCTTTCAATTTCCTTTCGTGTATCACCTGTATAGAAGACAATATGATATAAGCACGGAATAACTAAGAGAAAAAGAAATATTAAAATGTTAGTTGAAATTAGTTAACTATCTAAACATAAAATGATAGAATATCCAGTCCAGGAAAAAAATGAAATTGTTGTAAGATCGCAATTTACATGTATTTATGCCGACAAAATTTTGTCCGAGAAATGGTACGATATGGTTCAAGCATAACAATGATACATGGATGGATTTAACGAGAACGAGTTTTGTCCAAAACATATGATGATACCCATTGAATCACGATATAATGTATTATTAATACACACATGGTATTGAATCTTTAATCTCTTGTTAAAAAGGTTTTATTATTGTGCAAGTTGAATCAATTACCATCACTATTAAGCGGTCGTAAACTAAAAAGATTTCTTATCGTAAGCGTTGTCAATTCCTTATACGGTATTGAAATTTTCAATTTTTTGTGATAAATCCCATCTTATAATTCGAATTCTTTCGTGATCGATTATGATGAAGGTGACGACGACAAATTGTCACCGGCAGCACGATCGTCTTCGCTTAGCTCCTGAATTTTCTGCGCAAAGATTCGATGATGATAGATATACGAGTAATTCGCATTAGCCTCAACTGTCAGTTCTTTCGTTATCTTTTCAACCTGTTTTTCGCTGATTTCCGAAACAGTAACCAGTACGCCAACTATCGAAGGCAAGATTGTTTGTAAACATAATGCTCCATACTGTTGATTCCAATTACCAAGGGGAATTGATTTTTTATCGTGGTTGATATGCTCGAGTTGTCCAGTGGAGTGAAGAAAGTCATCAATTCCAGTAGCAAAAAAAAAAGGATCTCGGTCCGTTTCTGTTAATTTTGTATGCACTGAATTATGGGATTTTTTTTTACTATTTTTTTTTCCAAGAGGTGGTATAAGTAACAGTAAAGCAATTATTCTTACTTAATTTGACATATTTGTCCATCAATTTTCCTGGATTATTTACGACAATTTCGGGCTCCACTAGCTATTGTTAGTGTCAACAAATTAATGTAAAGAAACGATACAAGACCAGACCAATCGCAAGTAAAATAAAAAATTTCGTTTACCTCTAACCATCCACCCGGCACCAATAACCTCAATAATTCTGGGATAACTATCCTTTCATACTGCCCTCTCGTAAACCATATTGCCATAAAACGGATATGAATAAAATGAAAAGATTCATCGGGGAAATCCAGTCCATCCAAAATATTCCCCGTTTGAAATTTAACGTTGAATGGTTTTTCGGTAGGAAAAATAGATATCTTATCTATACCGGTTATCTCGGACCTTCGATAGTCTGATGCCATGTCGCAAACCCATGTACCTGAACCGCATCTAATTAAGATAATTTCATTTAATAGACACGTTCACATTTGTATAGTTATAAGGATCCTGCGATGTGAATACATAAATTTCCAATATAGTAAACTTGAATTCAAAAACGTCTCATAAGCCCCCCCCCCCCCCCCTTTGGTATCGTGAATATTCCAAAAAATTTTACTATTAACTTCGCTTCATTATATTTGAGAGTGCCTTTGTACGTACCCAATGTCCAACACTTTAATTCCATGTTCTAATGCTTCGCGCATAGGCGAAAAATAATTTTCGTTCCATATCTCTCTGGTTAAATGATGAATTATTTGAAACCTATCTACTTCTGAATCCTTTTCTGGAACATAAGGCAGAAATTCTTCGTTGTGATTTAAGGTTTTTAGTATTCGTAGTATATTGCCCATGCTGTATTATTATGCGCGTATGTATCTATGTAGAATTTTATCTTATTATGAATTCAAAATAATAAGTTAATTTTTTTCATTATAAAGAAAAAGCAATTTCTTGTATATGAATTTATGCACAAACCTATTTTTTCTTGTACAACTTTCGGAGAAAATTATGTAATGATAATTTCATAAATTTAGCAGGTTGCCTTGTACTGTATTCTAAGAAAAAGACATTAACATAGAAAATATTTTTATTATTGAAATTTTATGTGCATTAAAAATAAAATCAAAAATCTGTGGCACATACTAAATACAGACTTGTTACTGTTTTGTTTTTATTATTATATCATAGTAAAAAAAACTGAGAAACATAAATCTTTTTTATTATCCACGAAGGGTTTTGTTATCGATCATACCTCAGTAAGAGAATAAAGGTAGCAAGTTAATGTTACACGTAGATCACAAAGTCTCTCTGAACAGGATTTTTCGAGTTGTTGAAAGTCCCAATTAATATCGATATCTACTAAACATGTATCTTTCCCACACATTCGCTAACGTTACAAAAAATCTAAAATGAAAAATCAGTTATACAATGAAATAACTTGTGAAATAAATGCGCATAAGCTTTTTGCTACCCACGTGCAAATACATGTACATGTACCACCATTTTGTGTTGCAAAAGATTATCTTATATAGTCGGAATGTGCTACATTAAGTGAAACCAAATACATGTACATGTACGACTAAACCGGTTCTTTAAGAGCATCTCTCTTTTTTTTAAACAAGAAGGGCACTGAAAAAGATACCTTTTGTGTTTACATGAAAACCCCTCAAAGAAAAATGGCTATAAATCGTAATTGTAAGTTCCAAAGATTACCCTTACGTATAAAGAAAAAATATTTATAAGACCGAGAACCAACCATAAATGCAAGACAAAAATCGTATTTCATATTACAATAATGGAACGTACATAATTTGTTAGCATGAAAAAGCCAAAATAATTCTAATTAAACAATTAAGTTTTCTTTAACTGACTACTCATAATGATCGCATATCACAATACATAATCTGATTACAGTTACGCTGCAGGTACATGTATTATATAATATATATAGATCATGAATCTAATTTGATGCAGCAATATTAAAAATTATTCAAGGTTAGCAAAATATATAAGTGAGAGGATGATTATGTTTGAAATTTTTTAAGAAGTTCCGATGCATTTGAGCCTGTTTCTCTGATTAGCATGAGAGTACAGTCATAATCAATCACTCCTTGGAAACAGCAAAAAGTGTGACTACTGTATAAAGAGGTTGTCACTATATGTAAATCAAAATTTACTATGCTTCAAAATACATGTAAATAGGATCGGGAAAACCTGTGATGTGTGGCGGAATTATAAAAAATCTTATGCATGTCTGTCCTGTTATGAATTGAAATAGAATCTATGTGGGATTTTGAATAATTCAAAATCAACACAGATTCTATTTCAACTCGTGACAAGTGGCTCATATAAGAAATGCAACATGAAAAGTTATATGAAAAAAACTCCCGCGTCTCTTAACATTATTTAAATAAAGCTGGTTTCTATACTCATTTTAAGGCTAATAATCTAGAGAATGTCTAAAAAAATCTATTAGTGAAATTTTAACTCCAGTTATCAGAGTTCCGAAGAAAATTGACCTAATAAAAAATGTGCTTCTTGATGAAAATTATCTATATACCAATTTCAGTTAAATTAGCGTTTAATAATTAATGCTAGTCATTATTTCACTATTAATTTGGTACTTTGGGATCTAATAACTAAACGAATTTGGTGCCATTTAACTGAAAATTGGTTTGCAGAGAGTTCTCATCGAAAAGTACATTTTTTTATTTGGCCAGTCCCAATTAAAAATATTCATGAGAATCACTTAATTTCTTTAGAATGACAACATTAATATATTTCTTTGGACATTCTCTAGGCTATTAGTTTTAGGAACCAGGTACATTTAAATAATGTTAAGAGGAGCTAGAATTTTTTTTTCGTAAAACTTACAAATCTAATACATGCCCATAATTATAGAATAATCAAGGGTGCCATCCAACATCCCGAATTTAACCTTTTACAATTACCATCCAGACATACCACGTTCTATATGCATATTAATCGACGCGGATAGCAAACATAAGACAATTACTCGCCCTAGTTTTACATGCATATATATGTGTCGTGTATATAAAATTAATAAAATGTATTTTTAAATCGTAAAAATTATTGGGAAGTTAGTTTAGATTGTCAGGAAGATGGGTGGTCGGCATGTTGGATTTTCGGAAGATGGTGTCAGGCCGTTGGGGATGCACCCATAATTACCTGGGTAAAGCTAAAAAAAAATAATTTTAATTAAAATACTTATATAAAATTCTGAAAGTTATAAGTCATACGCCTGTAAAAATAAACTAAAAAATAATTTTGCATTAATCTCTTCTGGAATATTAATTAAAGTTGATAATCTTATCTTTGCGGTCAAAAAAAAACCAAAAATAGCCTAGTGGATCGTTCGCAATGGCTCCTCGAGATTTTTATTATAAGCATGATAATTGTTTAGCTAAACTTTGGGGAACCATTGAAACAATCCGTTAGGCCATTTTAAGAATTCTTTATACTGTTAGAACTGTAAAAAAGAGAGACAAACAACTTTAATTAATGCCCGAGATGAGATTTACATAATGGAATTTTTATAAAGAAAATGGTATGTGTATCGGTTTACTTTGGAACATACCGCAATGAAACTGAGAAAGGATCTAATAGAAATATAAGACCCATATAATGAATGTGTAATTCAATTAAGAATTACGGACCCAGCGAGACTATAATCACGAAAGAGACAACTTTTTGATAGGAAGAAGAGAAGTAACTACTGCAATGGTAAGCGTGTAGTGTGAGTCTTCCTCATCTTATGTGAAGTCATATGATAAAGATCGAGCTTGAGGGTTTTTTCCAGATATGAACGTGGCCACAGCACTAAGACATACTAACTGAAACTCGCAATTATTTATCATAGAATTCCTTTGATAAGCTATAGGTGCGAATTTGTTCTATTTTCATTGAATCGCAAGTTCGGAGATCCGTCTAACCCAAGCGACTTAGAGGCCGTAACCGCAAGAACAGATTTAGCTAATCGGTTTACTTTAGGCCAGAAATTCATCGAATAAAATAAACAAAGGGATTCACCATTGGAACAAATCAGATCATCAATACAATGACCGAAAGTCTACAAACGAAAGAAAAAACAAAAGAATGAGATAACTCGAAAGTAGCGATATTTAAAAAGTAAATGAATCTCCTACCAGTCAAATAGTCATTTCACAATAATTAGAATGATTGATTTTTTTCCTTTTTTCAATATGCAAATTTTTTAATTAGCCCGGCAAAACACATCCAAGTTATGAAAAATGAATATTACAATATATACAAGCAAATCGATGCCTAGGAATTCTAATTAAAAATGCTGTGATAGCAATTTTATATATAATTTTGTCCTCTAAATAACCATAACCCTTATCCTGTCCTTATGAATCACTAATCGGGTGTGCTGGAATTAGGTAATTGATCACATAATCTACAAGGAAAAGTGAGTAGGCAAGTAGGCATGATAAATAAAACAAGGCCGACCTTTAGACCCAGATGGAGGTACCTCGAAGAAGTAGAAATGCGCGAGGAAAAATCTACCTTCTATGAAAGGTGATGCATCTACGGAATAAATGGAAGTTAATTCAATACGAGAAATTGTCTGATGGAAACCGGATCAAGTTGTTGAATTTCTTCGCCAAAGATGATTTAAAACTTGATCAAGAAGACATCGATATAATCCAAACACACAAGATCTCTGTCCATGACTTTCTTAAATTGACAGAACATCGTCTTCTAAGAATTGGACTGGTTCTTGGATCTGCTATTGGTTAGCTTAATGGTATTGAGCAAATAATGCAATCACTGTTTTATTCTGTAATACTCTTTCACTTCTTACAAACTGATCCTCATTCTTTTTACATTTGCTACTTTTGTTATGTCAATTTTTTCTTTATATTTCTATAATGAACCTGAGGTTAAATATCTTAAATTGCTTTCATCCCGTGAATGATACTTAAATGCCCATCATCGAACAAAGGTTCGTAAATGTTACAAAAAATTATTGGACATCATTCTGCTAGTAAATCTTTCGCAATAACTGAGGAATCGTATTCTATATATGATACGAGTTTTGTTGTAGCAATATAAGCATCCTTGGTTCTAGTTATCTATGAACTTTGAAGATAATCTGTCTAACTTCCATATACATGTAGATGTTTCTGTAGTTTATGCATTTGAACTTTTGAAGATGTTGCCAAATAATATTAAGTATTACATGTATATGCTTTCCGAATTATTTTTTAATTTTTTATCTGTATTATATACATATTTTAAATCTAAATGTCTTCAATGTATGTTTATTACAAATTTTATTCTTTTCAAAAGCCAAAGTTTATTAATTATTAAATTAAAATAAAAAATATATTAAAAATAATATAAAAAAGTTATATTAAGATATACTTTATTTAATATAAAAATTATAAATATTAGGTATATTATACATAACTTTATTAGAAGTGATTATTAATTTTATTTTTATTTTTACACTGAAGTATATTTTATTAATAATTATTGAAAATTGAATAAGTTATATTTTCAGTACTATAATACTTTAAGTACTATAAATAATACTTTAAGATACATAAAAATGATTAAAAAGTATTCTAAATTAGAAAGTGATATTTCAAATTGATTTTAATAAATCAATATTTAGATTATACTAGTATAATTTGTAATATAAAATCACAATTATCATAAAATTATAATTTAAATTTGTAAAAATTTATAATATATATATATATATATATATATTAATAATAATTTACATATAAAAATTTTTAAATAAATTATATTTAAATATTTTTTTAAAAATATACATATTATATTATAAAAAATATATATTTATATTAAAAATTTTTAAAAAACATTTTCTTTAAGATAAATTATAAATATATATTTAAAAAATATAATTTATAAAGAATATATTTAAAAGATTTATTTATATTATCATAAGTATACTTATAATTATAATAAATATTATAATTAAAACTGATTTAAGAATTTATTATAAATTTTAAAGAATATAATTTTAAAAATCTATAAAATTATAAAAGAATAATATTTTAAATATATAGAATTTTGAAATTTTAATATTTTAATATTTTATACATTTTATAATATTATATTTTTGAAATTTTATATATTTAATCTTTTGAAATATCATTTATTTATAATTTTATTTATTTAAAATTTTAATTATTTATTTAAAATACTATTTATTTAGAATTTTAATTATTCAGAATATTATTTTTTCAGAATTTTATTTGTTAAACTTATAAATATTTATAATTATATTCTTTATAATTTTAAATATTGCTGATTTTAACTATTAAATTTATTAAAAACTCAGAAAAATCTTTTTTTATTTATATTAAATATCTTAAAATTTATAATAATAAAGTAATTATGAAATATAATATTATATAAAGAATTAAAATAAGTTATTAACTTTATAAATTACAAATATAACTTATAAATTACTAATTAAAATTTTATTATTTTATAATTAAATTTTTAATTTCAGTTAGTATTAAAAAAATATATTTCAGATTATAATAAATTTATTATATTTTTATTATTATATATTTTATATAATTTATAAACTTTATAAGATTTGCAAATTTAATATTTATAATTATTTATCTGCAAATATTTTTATAAATTTTATTAGAAAGCTTATTACTTGATTTATAATTTTTAAAATTAATATTTAGAAAGTATTATTAATAAGAAAAATATATAATATATGTATAAATTTGAAATTTTTAGTATTTTATTTATTTATAATATTAATATAATTATTAAATATTTATGAAATATATATTAATATTATAAAATAAAATAATTAATTAATATGAGTTGATGCAAAAAGATTTATACCTCAGATAAATTGTAAGATTATTTTGTTAATGTTTGTAAACAAGATAAAATGCGATATGAATAAGTTTTAATTTTATAACTTATGATT
>CAJVPS010001790.1:0-14115 GCA_910591765.1 Ambispora leptoticha | reverse complement strand
CTGAAAAAAATATATGTTAAACTACAACTAATAAACTTTATTTTAATATAAAAATAAAAATTATTTCTTATTAAATTATAAATTTTTATATAGAGAGAGAAAATTTCAATTTTCACTATGTTTTATTAGTAAATTTAGCCCCTGAGTCATTACTTTTGATCGTCACTGTATATAATATTCTTATATATAAAAAACTAAAAATTAAATATATAATTATAAATAAATAAAATAAAATATAAATAATTAATTAATAAAATTATTTATAAGCTTAAACTCTGGTTTAAATATATACTTGATCTCTATAAATACAATACTTTTTATTATTCTTTAAATATATGATATCAAAAAGTTGATCTAAGCAAGTTATATTTAGAAATATCTAATTATATAATATTATAAATTATATTTATAAAGATAGATTTTATTAAAAATATAGTCTATAATAAGTTTTGAGAGCAAAGACTGAATTATTTATAAAAATAAAAAGAATTATGATTATTCTAAAAATTTTCTAGTACTAATATTTACAAGTATTATATTAATACAAGATAAAAATGAAATAAAATAAAAGAGAGTTGTAATTATGAAAACTAATTAAGAGTAGATATCAAAAACTAAAATAACAAAACTATAACTAAAAATAAAAGATTTAGTATATTAACTAAACCCTCTAATAATATCTTTTCAACTATTAGATAAATAAGAGATATATATCAAAACAAAAATAAAGCTTTTATATATAAGAAAGCTTATAAAAATCTCTGTAAATCAAATAAAATATACTTGACTTATTTTAAGTAGAGAATATTCATTATTTATATTTTTCAGACAAGAAAAATATGTGATTAATCAGAATATAATCATTATAATAGAAGAGATAATTGAAAGCAAAATATCAAGATAAAAATTAAAGAAAAATTATGAGATAAGTATAACTTAAGTATTTTCAAAGATAATTGAATTATTATTATTCAAGTATATTTATTTTATGTTTGAGAGCAAAGATATTTATATATTTTTGAGATTTTATAAATTCTATTTAAACTTTACTTATAACTTATTTGCTATTCTAGTATACAATTACAAGTTTTAAGGTAAAAGATCAATAAATGAAAAAAATAAAATAAAGAGATAAGATACATGTGGTAAGTTAAAAGATAATATAAATGATGAAATAAAATAAAAAGATAATAAAATATTAATATATTTAAAAATTTACAGATCATCTAAATATTATATAAAAATTTATTATAAAAAAATACTAAATATTTTATATAAAACTACTGATTTTTTAATTAATTATATATTTTTAAAATTTAAAAAAATTAAATTAGAAACTTGCAGTAATGAAATAGATTAATTTTTATTTTTTGAAAATTAAAAAAGTTATTCCAGAAAAAATTATTTTCTGATCTTTTTGAATTTTTTTTAAATCTTTTCTTAATATTTTTTATAAAAATATAATGTTCTTATTTGTAAGATATAACTGTAATATTTTTTTTTATAAAAACTTATAATTTAATCTCAAGATTAATAAATTAATAACTAAATTTTAAAATTTATATTGAATTTTTTATAATATTTTGGTTTAGTATTTTTTTTCAAATCAGAATGGAAGATTAAGAGAAATTTCTTTAATATTGATTAAATATATCTAATAATCTAAAAATGTCTAAAAAAATATTATTATTATAATTTTAAGAAAATTAAGTAATTTATATGAATTTTTATTAGTGAGATTTTAACTCAAAGTATTTTTTTATAGGAAATTCTGCCAATTTTCAGCTAAATTGTATCAAATCCATTTAGTTATTAGAGCCCGAAATTTCAAATTAATACTAGTAAAAAAAAATAGTCGAATTATTTTATTAACCTTGATATGGAACCTTGGATTCTAATAACTAAACGAATTTGGTTGAAAATTGGCATATAATAGTTCTTATCAAGAAGCAAATTTTTATAAAGTCAAGAATTTCCTATATTTGAAGTTAAACTGCACTAATTAAAAGTATTCATGTAGATCACTTAATTTCCTTAAATTATATTTTTGGGCTTTTTTAGACTAGAATTTTTTTTGTAAAATTATTTAGATCCCATTCATACAATTATACCTTTTTTTACAAAAACATCTTTGAAATAAAAATTAACGCTTTACAAGAACATTATTTTCTGTCCCACTTGTGTTCTCATATAAGAGGATGTCTGCAAATAGATCTCTCCAATTCATAAGACGAGATCTCTTTATATATCGACAAAATTTTTTGTACAAAACATATAGATGCATAAAGAAAATATCCTCTTTAAATCGAAAAACCTCTTTTAGTCGAAATTAGGAAGCTAATTGATTTAAAGAGATTTACTATGAATATATTGGAGTTAATGGTTATCGAAAAGTACGTCAACTCGAAATATAGTCCTAAGACTAATAAGCAATTTTTATTATTTAACGCAGAAGCGCTCAATTTACATCAAAAATGTAAAGTTCGTTACAGTATATAACGATAAAGACCATAACAAAATTTACTGATCGATCGTATTTTTTACCCAATCAAAATTTTATCCCACATTGCTTGCTATATTTAGTAATGATTGAAGGATAATAGCATATCGATATGAACATGGATTTACTTAAAACGATAACTTACTCTTGATATAATGAGTTTTTTCCCTAATTCAATATAGAGAGTCAATTGTTCTATAATTTTTTGGTAAATAAGCTAATTTTATTATAGGTATATTCAGAATTTGATAAGACGAAAATTTTTTCGTTTCCGCGTTCGAAAATTCTTATTTACCACAAAGAGTATCTTGACTCCATATAAATTGATGTTTGACAACGAAGGGAATTTTAAATAGATAACTTTTTTTGGCTGGTGGTTCGCTGTAATTGTTATTATTTTCATTATTAATTATGCGAAACGTTATGTAAGATGGGAATTAAAAATTAAAGTTCTTTATCTATCTAGTCTGTTATTCTCTCGTCGAATATTTTAATAAACTCAGCACACAGCACAGAGCACAGACAAGCACAGACATACAGTTGACTTCTTGTATTTCTATGTCCGATGTATTAAGTTTATGCACATTGTGCATTGTGCTCACAATCTTTATGTTGTGGATAGACAAAAATTAATGCGAGTCCTCGTGGACAAATTCCAAGAATTAAAAAGATCAATGTAATATAGTTATATCTTAGCTGATTAAGGTCAAGGTCACAAACTTTATCCATTAATTTCACGAATCAAATGATCAAAAACGCGAACATGCACGATCATATAAAATAACCCAAAGTTTACCAGTTTTTTTCTTTGGTGTTGTCGAATTTTTTTTAATTTTTAACGAAAGCAAAAAAAAATCGAGAAGACCAATCTTTCTTTTTATGATAATTTTCACCTAATAAAACAAAAAGAAAGTTTAACGGATTTACTTTTCAATAAAACGAAAAAAAATAATCTAATAACTCGCACTTTAAAAAAACACCAACTACAAATTATAAAAAATTCTCAAGCACCTTTACTACTTTATCCGTTATATGATTACTGGTATACTTAATAATGATGGCTGCTATTTCTAAAAAAAATTTAAATGTCCTTTTCTTGGTATATATATGTTTGGTGATGATGCTGGTGGTTTCGGCGCGTGCTTTACCTTTATTAACAGGTAATGTATGATTCTAGAATTTTTCAAGATATGATAATGGCATTCTTTTAACCTTTTAATTTATTTGAAACAGAGAAAGATTCAATTGAAAAGCGAGTAGATCCAAATTGCTCAGGTAAATTATTTAATAATTATCTATGTCATTTATTTACATTACTATATGCCAATATCCCCCAACTAAACCATATCTACCATGATTAAAAAGCATTCGTAACGAAAACGCCAAACAGCAAAGGTGGCCTAAAACTATTCAAGAAAGGCGACATAATTACAGTAACCTTGTTAAAAGGTCAATCACTCGTCACAAAAATCAGCGACGTTGAACTATTCAACAACAAAGGCTTGTTATCAATCGTGGCTAACGGCCCATGGTATTTCGACAAGAAAGGCCAAGTTACTATCAAGTTCAGGTTGAATCCACCAACAGGAAACCCGAGTGCAAAGTTTGGACGTGGCCCTACTGATGATTACAAGTTTATGTTACGCAGTTGGGGAAGTACTGATGAAGGACCAAGTTGTACTACTTTTAGGTTTGTTTTCTATATTGTTCTTTTTTTGTCTTTTTGTTTATATTGTCGTAATCATGATAGATACTAATTAATTATGAATTACCATTTTTATCGCATTTTATAATGACAACAGTGATCCATTTTACATTGCAAATTAGAATACCAAAAAAAAAAAAAAAAAAAAATCACGAATTTTTTTTCCACAACATTAATAAGAGAGATGATTCTAATCTCACAAACCGAACAAACCACAATTACTCTTAGCCTATCCTAATACACAAATACTTACTTGGTAAATTCCGAGAGGAATTGCAAATATATAAACACACACGACTTCTTTCTCGTTCTTAAACGCATGATTTAATTAATACATTTATTCACACATATATTCCTTTTCTCCTTCTCAACAATTACTTTGCTACTTGACTAATAACGATGCATATAATTGATTACATTGTGTGTGCCGAAATGAAGTAATGTAATAAAAAAATTTTAATAAAAGCGAATTTATTAAACAATTTTGAGAAGCGTATACGTATACGTCTATTGATATGATTCTTTCTATCGAAAACCCGTACAAGATTGTTAAATAATTATGACAATTTATTTAGTTCATAGTTCGATCGTACGCGACTAAAGACTTTAAGCACAAGTAACTCTGACAAGAAGCATTGATTGAATAACGATTCCCGAATATCACCTTACCCAATTAAGCTTTGATCAATAATCACTTAAACCGTAATGTTGATACTTAAAATGAATGAGTATATTTCTAGTTTTTTTTCTACCATTCAAACTAATTTACTATAAATCCCATTCTCTTAGATCCTTCGATCAAAACCTAATATAGATCTCTTAGAACGCTATTTTAGAACACAATAGGCTGATGTAAGTTTCTTTGCATAATGACGTACTCGTATAACTACTTTATTTCTTTGAAAAAAAGATGAAAAAATAATCTGATGGTTTTTTTATTATTTTTTCTATGAGAGCACCTGACAATCAAAGTCATTTGAACAAGTTGTGATCAGGTTTACAGGGCGTGAGAAGAATTGTGGTTTCCAAAAAAGAACAACAAAACAATCAGCCACACTGATATAAACAAAAAAAATCTCGGCAGATATTATTTTATTTTATACATACAGTATAAAATAATAAATACATATATAAGGAACCCGGTCAGACAGAGAAACAAATATCTTTCGAACGCTATAAAACACAACAATAAAACAATAATAACATTATTTTCCAAAATGCAATCTTCCAAACCGAAATACGTTCTATTACTGGCATCCATCATAATTAGTTTGATGATTTGTTGGGTCAATGCTTTACCGATTGGTAATTTATTTTATAATTCTATATTCCATCTACCATTTGTTTTGATTAATTAATTTTAATGATATTAAAAAAAATTATATAGCTCAACAATCCACCCCATACCAACCACATTGTGAAGGTAAGAAAACGTCGCCATAAATGCTACTAATGATAAATTACTCTGAAAAACTTACCATTCTTGTTCCTTCAAAATCGTTCACCGACTAGAATGGCAAATCCTACTCAATCAAACAACATACAAGAATAACACCTATATTCCACTCCTCTTCAAAAAAAACGGTTCAGATATGTTATACGTCTTCTCAGCCGATTTGTACACAGATAAGGGCGCGGCGAAGTATTTGTGGCAAGCCACTGATAATACCAAATTATACTTTGATAACACTGGAACTGCAAGTAAAGATGTGTTGTTAATAGTCCCTTCTGATCCGGAAGAGGACTACGAGCTCACAAATGGTGCAAACCCAACACAGTTCTACATTAGAAGTTGGGGTACTACGAATGGGGACACCCATTGTGCTACTTTGAGGTATGTTTATATTTAAGTGCATACATTGAGTTATGACACGTTGCAATAATTTGGTTGCTAAATGCTTTGTATCTTTGAATTTTTAGCGCACCATTCTACGTTAGTCCTTAAACCTTATATTATAAAACACGTTTTCCCCAAACACGAATTTTGATGTAAATGACTGTAAATAATAAATTATATGTTAATATGTTAATAAATTCTCATATACTGTAATAATTGGATTACGTACAAAATAAATAATACACGTCTCTTATAATTTTATATTCTAATATAAAACCTGGCAAAATGTAATCATCAAAAACAACACGTCTTTTCCGTTCTATCAATCGATTCCAAAAATTTAACTTTAAAATCGATAGACATAGCATCATATGTTCTGAATCCAAACTTTTAAGAACCTTTGTAATTCTGACAAAGCCGGCTTATCTTTTTTGACTAGACTTCGACTTTCTTTCTTCTAAAGTGGTAATTTTCAAATAAGAGTTAAACTTGAATCTGATGTTTGCCGAGACAAACCATGGACTTCATGTGTTCCGTAGTTGTGCCAGTCTCTGAAATAACAAACCAAGTCGTTAGTACACTTGATTAGATCGAAACTAAGACGTACTCTAAAAACCTTGAATTTCAGTCATTAAATTTACATTGTTCGAAATTTTATTAGTTCCAGCCACAATTAACACAATACATGTTAATTTGAATTTATATTATAGAATAATAATATATTAATTTCTTTGATGCTGGCTAATTTAAAATCACATAATTTGATTTAATTATGGCTTGATTTTAATGTTGGCCAAAATTATTTAGTGTATCATGTTTTTTGACATACTTTGATAATGTTGGCCGAAGCTATAACATAATTTATCAAAATTTTACATGTCTAATCTGAATTATGATTTAATTTCTTAATACTAGTAAAAAGAAAATACTAAAAAAATTTTTGCTTTCTTATTGGTTGGTTTAGAAATAGTTAGATAAAACTCTTTATTATCTAATTTCTATGATATATCTGATTCTGATAATATATCTTTTTATTAATTGATTATAAGTTTTTTATTTATATATGCATATAAAGTGAATTGATCATAATTACTCTTTAAATAAGAAGTTTACTAAAGCCAGATGATATCATATAATTTTGAATTTAATTTAAATTCAAATTATATAAAAAATTCATGTGATAAGTAATAATTAACTAAATAATTTTAATTAATAAATAATCATAATAATAGTATTAATTATTGATTAATTAATAATTAAGAATAAAGCTCATAAAGATTATTAATTCATAATAAATATCAAAGAATAAAGCTTATTTATTTTTTTTATAAAAAATAATAGTAATAAATATAATTATAAAATTAATTAACTTATAAAATAATAAATTATTATATTATAATTTTAAAAATTAAATCTAATAATTTATTTAAATATGTAATAAATACTTTCATAATATTATTATTATGTTTATTCTTAATTTTTTAATACTTATCTTATATTTTTTTTAAAAGCTTATCTATTTATAATTTTTATATATAAGCTTAAATATTTTAATTATTTTATAATATTTATATATTTTAAAACTGATCTTTATAAATATTTATTAGAATTTCTTTTAAATATTAATTATTAATAATTTGTTAGAATTAAAAAGATACTTATAAAAAATATATTAATAAGAAAGTAAATAATAATGAAAGAATATATTAATAATATTAGATTTAGTAATAATTTTTCTTTTATAATTCTTATATTTATAATAATAATTTTATTTATAATAGTTTTTGAATGAAATAGAAAATTTATGAACTTTTTTCAGAATTTTGTTATTAAGATTAGCTATAAAAATTTATTTTTGATGAAAATTAAAGATAATTTTTTTAAAATTAAGTTATTTTTTATTATTAAAATTAATAAACTTAATATAATATAAATATTTAATAAATAAAAAATTATAATAAAAAAATATTATAAAGCAAGTATAATATTTATAAAATTAAATTCTTTAGATATTATTTTTTTAAGCTTGCTATAGAAAAATTCTAATGAATTAATTGAAATAATTTATAATAAAAAAAATAAATATTATTATATTTAAAGTACTTATTTTTTTATATTTTTAATATAATTTTAATTAATATAATTAATAATATCAGATATAAGACAAGTAATAATAGTATTATAAATAATAATCAAGATTAATTAATTATATATTATTAAACAATAAATTTTATAATTATATATATATATTATATATATTATATAAAGAATTATATTATAATTTTATTTATTATATATAATTTTCAAAAAAATATTTATAATATTATTAATCTTTATATTATTTTAATTAGAAAATATATATCAAAAGTATTAATAAAATATAAATTTATGAATTATCTTTAGTATTTTAATTATTATATTATTATTATTATTACTATAAAAAATATTCTAATATTTATAACTATTATAAATATATAACATAAAGAGATATCATAAATATTTATTAATATTATATGTAAAATTTATAAGTATTAGTTATTTAAAAAGTTATAATTTTTTTAACTGCTTAAAATTTATAAAAATAAAATCTTGAGATAATTTTTATATAATATTATATATATTTATATATATATTTATATATATATCTTTTTATATTAAGAAATATTTAACTTAATAATTCTTGTAAATTAAAAAATTAAGAGTATTTTTAATATTAATTTCTAAATTATATTTGTTAATAAAATAAATTATTAGTTATTTATATAATTTTTATTAGATATTTATAATTTTAATTTTATATAAATTTTAAATTATGTAAGATCTTTTTATTTATAATTTTTTTAATTATAGTTATAATAATAAATAAAATATATAATTTATTTATTTTATTAATTATTAATAATCTCAAATTACTTAATTTTATTATTATTAATTAAATATTATTATTATTTTTGATATTTTTAAAAAGATTATTTTATAATAGATTAATGATTTTATATATAATATTTAATTAAAATAAGATATAATAAAGATATTATTAATTATAAATAAGAAAAACTGTAATAATTTTGATTAGGTTATCTTTTTTTAGTTTAAATCTTTGTTTTGCACTATCTGTATTACAAATTAGCTTTATATTATATTTTTAAGAAGATTAATTTCATATTAAATATATAAATGATCATTATATATTTAATATATTAGATTTAGTATATTATCATGCAGATAATTACTATATGTATCATAATTATTAATTTAGATTATTAATATTTTTAATTACATTTATTATTAATATTTTCTTTATAATTTTATTTGTTCTTTTTTATTATTATTTATATTATTATTTATATTATTTATAATTATTAGATTATAATTAGTTACTTTTCAGAAATACAAATTAAGTTAATTAATTCTGTTCAACTCATATATATTATAAATTATTATTAATATATTTGTATTTTGTATTTATTTCTTTTTTATAAATATAATCTCTCTATTCTATACTTTTATCTCAGATCTGAATACTTTAAAATAATAAAAATAATTATAAGTTATAAAATTAAAATTATTTATATCATATTTTATCTTGTTTATAATCATTAATAAAATAATCTTACAACTTGATAGTAGTGGACATGATTATTACAAATATCATTCTCTAACATCTTACATATTATATATCATACATATTTCATATACACATATCTTAGTTTTTGTTATTAGAATTTAATAAAGATAAATACAGAATAATTTATATAATTCATGACAAACATAACTGAATTAATCAAGATAATAAAAGAAGATGGTCTCTCTGGTCCTAAGTCTTTATCTCATTTCTTAATTAAACTACTAATTTACTTAGAAGAGCCAAATAAAAATGTATTTGTTTGAACTATGCAAATCAAAATTATATTCTTGATTCAAGAAATTATAAATGAAAAGATATAAGTATAATATGCAATAATCTCTTTTATTAATATAGTATTACATTGGTATCTTAATAAATATAAGACTAATAATCATGCAACATCTTTTAAGAATTGGGATAACTTTGTTATAGCACTTAAAGAAGTCTTTCAATCATCTCACTATTAATAATACCTTCACAGACAACTATATCTTCTTCATTAAACTGGTTTAATACAAGACTATGATACTAAATTCAGAAATATAGTTGGTTAAATAACTAATATGAATGACCTAGATCAAGTCATATACTTTATAGAAAATCTAAAACTCATTACAAAGATAAAAATAAGTTATCAGATATTAGAAATTCTAGAAGAAGCTTGAAAATTAGCTATTCACTATAATATAGCAATATATGGACAAGACAGATCTCTAAACTTATTAAGCAAAAATAACAATAATCATTACTTTCAAAATCAATACAAAAATCATCAGAATAATGGTCCTATACTTATAGAATTAAACCAGGCAGAGAGTCATTATAATAATAAAAAGAATAATAATAATCAGAAGAATAATAAGTTTAAAGATATCTGTTATAACTATGATAAATCAGATCACTTTACAAAGAATTATTATTTTAAATCAAAGATTAAAATTGCAAATATTGAAGATAAATAAGAATCTTCATAATCTTATGAGAGAGTTAAGTTTGCTTATTTAGAAGTTAATAGAGAAAGATTATTAAAATTTAATGACCAAGTAAATAGTAAATCAGCATAGGTATTACTAGATAGTGGTACATCAAAAAACTTTGTTAATGAAAAGTTTATACAAAAGAACAAAGTAAAATTACAGAAGACTATATCAATTATAGTTAAACTCGCAGATGATAAAAAGATCACTATTATCACCATGACAAAGATTGATAAGCTAAAACTAGATACTTATAAAATATACAAGATAGATATACAAATATTGAAATTGCAGAGATATGATCTCATCCTAGATAAATCTTAATTATTTCATACCAATCCTATTATAAACTGAAGAAATAATATCATTATCTTTACCTATGAATCAAAAATAATAAAAGTTCAAGCTGATAATGAAATCAAGTCAGACTCCAATTATAATTCAATTTATATTTCAAGATAGTAAATTACAAATCTGTTAGTAGATATAAAGCTTTTTACTATACATCTAAATAATACAGAAGATAAAGAAAAAGCAAAAAAAAAGGTTACTTTTACCTGAAGTATTAGATATCAAAAAAAGATATAAAGATATATTTTCTGAAATCTTACCAAATTAATTATCATCTAAAAGAGCAATTAATCATAAAATTAATCTTATTTCAGAATCTGAATTATTATTCAGATCTATCTATAGATTTTCTTTTATTAAAATAGATGAACTCAAAAAATAATTAGCTAATCTCATACAGAAAGATTTCATTCATCCAAGTATCTTACCATTTGAAGTACCAGTTCTTTTTATACATAAAAAGAAAGATATATTAAGATTATATATTAATTATAGAGTCTTGAACAAGATCACTATCAAGAATCACTATTTATTATTCAGAGTTAATAGATAAACTTACAAAGTTAAAGTATTTCTCAAATTTAGACTTGTATTTAGATTATTATTAAATATGTATTGCAGAAGAAGATATTCATAAAATAGTATTTAGAACTCACTATAGATACTATAATTCTATCTTTTGAACTTATTAATATATTAGTCACCTTTATGATGCTAATAAATAATATATTTCATAATTATCTTGATAAATTTATAATTATATATCTAAATAATATTTTAATATATAATAAAACAAAGAAAAAACATATTCAATATCTTCAGATAGTCTTGAAAATACTTTACAAATACAAATTGTATACCAAGTGAAAGAAATATAATATTATATAACAATATATAGAATATCTTAAATATTTCATATCAGCAGATAACATATCAGTTGATCAAAGAAAAATTATCATAATTAAAGATTGGTTAATACTAACAAATATGTCAGAACTTTGCATATTTCTAGGTCTTGCAAGTTACTATAGAAAATTTGTAAAAGAATTTTCAATAACAGCATCATTACTCATAGTACTTTTACATAAGAATCAAGAATATGAATAATCTATCACAGTGCAATAAGTATTTGAACAATTAAAATAATATCTCATCTCAGTATCAGTCTTATTATTATCTGATCCAAAATTACTATTCATAATTATAACAGATGCTTCAGATTTTGCTATAGGAGTTGTGTTAAGCCAAAATCAAGACAAAAGTAACTAATTAATTATTTTTAAGTCAAGAAAACTTTTACCAGCTGAACAGAACTATCCAGTTCATGAAAAATAACTACTTGCAATTATATATGCAATCAAATTCTGAAAGTTATATTTAGAAGATCAGAAGTTTATAGTTATCACAGATCATATCTCTCTGAAATATATCAAGATATAACATAATCTTTTCAAGAGACAGACTCACTGATTAGAGACTCTACAGGTCAGTAACTTTGAAACAAAGTATAAATCTGGCAAAGATAATATAGTAGCAGATACATTCTCATACCAATTACATCTGACAAATATTTTAGTTATTATCATCAATCTTATTGATAAAGAAGTCTTAATAAAGAAGTATCAAGAAGAAATTTTAATAATATTAACCTAAAGTAATAATCTAAAGTAAGAAACTTTAAATTAAAAGAAGAATTACTTTACTTGAAGAATATCAATTGCTTAACTATATCTGATAATAAAATATTAAAGGCAAAAATATTATTTGAACTTCATAATATATCAATAGTAGAATATATTGAAATTGATAAAATCTATATAGCAGTATCTTAATAATTTTATTGGTCAAAAATAAATAAGAGTATTCACAAATATATTATTAGTTATGAATCTTGTCAGTATAATAAAAGCAGTAATCAATAATTCTCAGAATTACTTTAGCTTTTAGCCATTTCAAAATATAAATGGGAATATATTACTATGAACTTTATAGTTCAACTTCCAATTATCAAATCTGAATATGATATTATAGTTATATTTGTAGACAAATTATCAAAAAGAGTATACTTCATGTCAATCACAATCATATTAATAGCACCTGATATTGTAAAGATTTTCTTTGAAAATATTTTTAAATTGTATAGCTTATTTGCAATTATAATATCAGATAGAGATGCAAAATTCACAAGTCACTTTTGAAAATCTCTTTTTGAACAACTTGAAACTAAATTTACTATATCTACAACCTTTTACTTACAAACTGATGGCCAAACAGAGAGATTAAATAGAATCTTGAAAGAAATACTTAGAATATATATCATTTATCAACAAAATAAATAGGATAAAAATCTAATTGCAGCAGAATTTGTTTATAATAATAGTAAAAATACTTTAACAGGTTATATATCTTTTAAATTAGATTGTAAATAAGTATCTCATATACTAATCAATATCTTGTTTTTATAAAATAATGTTATAATATTACAAGATTTTATAGAATATTAAAATATCATAATGAAAATAGTAAAAGATTTATTATTAGAAGCTCAAGATAGGCAAAATAAATATACAAATCAATACAGAAGATTTGAAGAATTTAACCTTGAAGATAAAGTTCTTCTTTCTACATGTAATATAAAAGTATTAGTTAATAAATAAAGAATAATCAAGAAACTTATATCAAAGTTCATAGGTTCCTTTGAAATTATTACCAAAATATCTTTTGTTACTTACAAATTGTAACTATTAGTAAATATGAAATTATATCTAGTATTTTATATATCACTTCTAAAAAAATATAATCCTAATAATGAATATAACAGATATCAACCATCACCAGTAATTATCATATTAGATAATAAAGAAGAATATGAGATAGAAAATATTCTTAATAAAAGAATTTATTATTACAAACTCTAATATTTTGTTAAATAACTTAGTTATCCTCTTTATAATATAACATAAAAATCTCTTGAAAATTTAAAAAATACTATAGAGAAGGTTAATACCTTTGAAAAATCACACTTTTAAATTTAATGAGGATATTATACTTTAAGTAGAGAAGTATGTAATAATTTTGATTAGATTATCTTTCTTTAGATCTCTTTTAATTTAGATC
>CAJVPS010001789.1:0-14115 GCA_910591765.1 Ambispora leptoticha | reverse complement strand
CATTTATCTTTTTTTTTAGAATATTTATCTTATTTTTTCATTTTATTTCATCATTTATATTATTTTATAACTTATCACATATATTTTATCTTTTTATTTTACTTATTCATTTATTAATCTTTTACTCTAAAGTTTGTAATTGTAATCTAAAGTAGTAAAAGTGGTATAATTATAGTCTGTATAGACTATAATTATACCACTTAATTCAGACTATAACCATCCTCACATTGATGATTAGATCACGTGTGTGTCATTCTTTGAGTGATGATTGGTTCATGAGTTCGTCATCACACTTAGGTACTCATGATCTATAAAAAATATGATGATGAATTTATGTTCATGTCGTCACATTTTGATACCCATGATCTATAAAAAAATATGACGACAATTTTATATTCACGTCGTCACATGTGATATAATATATACTAGCTTAGTAATTGTGGCCGGTTAGCTCATATAGGCAAAAAAATATATATCTGACGATGCAATCAATTATATATCATCATTGTGAGGGCTATTATATTTTGATTATCTGAAGATTTGTATTTTAATATAATAAAAAATATCTGATGATTGTACTTGTCTATTCAGTCATGAGCCCAGTAAAATTTGTAGAGGAAGCAGTCCAATACCTGAGGAATGTAATTATTGGAAAACTACAAGAAGTATACCATATAAAGTATGTGGTAAATTGACCTTTTCAACTTCTGGTTGATGCCTATCACATATTAGAAGGTATTATGATAAACTTTGATTAAATATTCGAAAACCTGATATAAAATAAGTGATGAAAAAAAATAATCACGTGAATGCTATCTAGTCATGTTATCAGATATGTTATATATAGCGAAACTAGTATCTCTGACACATAAGAGGACAGATGTATAACACCATTTTTTACTATGAATAAATCTGAAGTTTCCTACTGTAACATATACCCAAAACATATCAAAAACATATTATTAAAAAGTGAGGTGTTCTTCCAGAAGATTACTTCATCTTGATCTATCCAAAAATATACCATTGAGTACATATCCAAAAACATATCATTGAAAGGATATTCTTTTGCCATTTTTCTTATAATATATTACCGTACTTGAATATCTCGAACATATATCATCGCATCAAAACGGGATATAACTTTTATAATTCTTATAATATATTACTGAACTTATATACCCAAAGTATTCACTAATCGAGATCGCAATTCTCTTCATTTATCCTACTAAAACTCGATGCATTTTTTTGTCACTAAAAATTTTTAGAGACAATACTATTTTTAGAGACAATACTATTTTTAGAGACAACTTTGGTAATGGGTTTATTATTAAATTTTGGTTTCAAATTCTTTTTTATCTTATTCTTCTATACTGTTACTGAAAATTCTGAAAATAAAGTAAAATTCTAGGAAAAAAAAATAAAACTTTTTCTTATGGTATATCTTTGATATATACCCAATATATACCCAATATATATTATATATATGTAATATACCCATATAAAAAAAAAAGAAAAAAAGCTGGAGAAATTCGATCTTTTTTAGAGTTTTCAGTGATAGATATCTAGAAAGCTTTCTAAAAGTTTAAAAATGCAGAATTTGATAGAGATCTCGACTCTGAAAATTTTCTGTCACTAAAAATTTTCGGTGACACTTGGTCATATTAAGATATCACATGTATACCCACTATATATTTTTTATAAAACTATTTTATATCATCTTCTTCAGCTTCTCCTGATGATAGTGATCCTGAGAATGATACTTACCAGTATGAGTTCTGCATGTTCCATATATCAAAGATGTTAACTTAACATAACCATATTCTTTACATGGTATGTGGGTAGGAGAATCCCAGTGAATTGTACACCCCTTAGATTGATAGCAATCTCGATTACATACTTTCCCACTTCTAAGAATATAAGGACAATAGTAAAATCCCATATCTAAAGTTTTGCTAATACGTTTTTTAAGTAATATATATTATCTAATACTAATTACTTAAAATAATTAATTTTTATTTTGAACTTTTCTCTAATCACTATTATAGTTTCAAATAATAACGTAATATGACTACTCAAAATATTCAAAATTACCAGAAAACCATCAATCACGTATCAGCAGAAGTGGGAGTACCACCTCGATCAGATAGCCCAGAAAACTTGGAGAATTTTGAGCCAGAGATAGAGATAGAGGAAGGCTCTTCAAGCTATTGCTCCACAATAGAAAATAGTAGGGCATTCTACTGCCAGGGGCTTAAAGCTTTTCCTCAATCACAGATTTCAAAAAGTAAAAAAGTAAGCAAAGTATATCAATACAATAGGAGAGATTATTTACCAATCTATCCAAGTCGTAATATGATAATTACAGAAATTGATAACTATGGATCAACAGCAACTATTAAATGGGCTTTAGACAATGGAGAAGATATACCTTTTATTCCAATTGACATTGAAGATTATAATGAATATATAAATAATATCTCACATTATGTTTTACGTATTTATGGTTCCCTTGTTAATGGCCAAAAAGCTGTAGTAACTATTTCTGATATAAAAGTTTTCTTTGATATTTGTATCTCCGATAATAAAAATATTGACATATTTGAGACTGAAATAAAGAATATCATTGCTAAAGGAAAAGATGATGAAGGGGGAACTGTAGATATAACTAAGCTTCAGATAGAACATATAAAGGTATTCCTTATTTATGGATATTGTAAAGAAAGAAAATCATATCTCCGCATAGTTATAACTACTACTAAACAAAGGAAAATTGCTCTTAATATTATCTTAGAATACAATTTGGAAAATAAAAATGGAAAAAAGCTTGAAATAGCCTCAGATGATATAACAAGTATATATTATAGAAAAGTGGCTAGAGAATATAGAATATCACTTTCTGGGTGGGCTCTATTAACTAACTACCAACACAACAATAGTAGGATGCCTTATAGTGCTCGCTCACTACTATGTGAACATGCTTTTTATTTATCAGTTAATAATTTCCACAATGTGGAGGACCCCTCAATATTATCTAAAACTTATCCTTCACAACTTATTACTCATGACCGAGCATTAGTCATTGCTTGGGATATAGAAACACATACAACACGTGGATTAGAATATCTACCTGAGACTCGATATAAGAAAGATAACATATTTATGATTTGTATGACTATTCACTGGAAAGATGATCCTACCCCGTTAAAACAAATCTGTCTTGTTGATATAGAAATAGCACCAGACCCAAATTAGATTACGATTATTTGTGGAAATGAAAGAAACCTATTAAAGGCATTTGCTTTATGTTGATGGGCTCTAGCTCCTAATATTGAGCTTACTTTTAATGGTTCTAAATATGATTGGCCATTTGTAGTAGAAAGAGTCACTCAGCGGAAAATTCTAGATTGGATGATGGCAAAGATATCAGCAAACCCACGAAAAAAGGCTACAATTGATTCTATACTTTGTTGGAATTATTATGGAGGGGTAGATGAACCTTTCTATAAAGATTTCTTCCATAAAGAGCATATACATGTAAAGGAAGATAAGGAAGATAAAAAAATAAAAAATCGCAAGGGGATTGAAATCAAAATTATATCAGAGGAAAATTTCAAATCCACTTTTCTTAAAGTTCCCAGTTGTATTCTGATTGATGTAATGATATGTTGTAAAAAACTTTATCCAAAATCTGAGAAAAAATTACTTAATCATTTCTTAAAAATCAATGGTCTTGATAGTAAAATAGATTTACCAATAAAAATTATGAGGCAATATTATACACAAAGCAAAGAAACTAACACATTTGAAACTACTGAAAAAATACATAAAATTGCAGAGTACTGTATTGTAGATTCTCGTAGTTGTCAAAGTCTTATGATCAAACATAATGTAATAAATGATTATAGGGAAGTATCCTCAATTGCTTATGTGTCTTTATTTGATTCACATTACTATGCTGGTGATATGAAGGTATGCAATCTATTAGGAGCTGAGGCATGGAATAGAGATATATTAATTACTTTGATTTTTTCTAAGCAAAAAGATAAAGGTATGTTTTCTGGAGCTTATGTATTTCCTCCAGATAAAGGTCTAGAAAATAAACATCCTGTCACAGGTTTAGATTTCACATCTTTATACCCAAGTATTATTATGAATTATAATCTCTCACCAGAAACAATGACTTTACTAGCAGAAGAGGCAGGTGCATTAGAAAAGGCTAGAGAAGCCCTCTATAAAATCGAGTTCCCTTTCAACAGCCAAATTTTACATGCTTGGTCTATAAGACATGGAAATAAAAATAATAAAAAAGGGCTATATCCATCAGTTTTAGAAGAACTTCTTAAAAAATGAAATGAAATAAAGGCTCAATTGGGAACACTTAGCAACAAAAAAGAGTATATAGAATTAGCAATTAGTAAAATAAAAGAGGAGAATTTATCAGTGGCTAATGCTATTGATCATATTCTAAGAAATGCTGAAGATAAAAAAAAATGTGCTAATATGAATGAAATCTTGATTTCTCTTATCAATGAAATCTATGAAAATTTTAAAATAGAATACGATTCCATCTGCTTTGAATATACTTGCTTAGATTCAAAACAAAAAGCAGTAAAAATATATATGAATACTTTCTATGGAGAAGCAGGTAATAGTCTATCCCCATTCTTCTTCCTACAATTGGCCGGTGGTATTATATCAGCAGGGCAATACAATATTAAACTTATTGCTGAGTATGTAATTAAGAAGAAAGGTTTTGGAATCAAATATGGGGACACTGATTCTTTATATCTCACCTGTCCTATTAAATATTATAAAGAATATGATCTTGCTTATAATAATGGTAAAGACATAATTTCAAAGTTAGAGTATTAGACCGAAATGGTTAATATTACTATGAAAGTAATAGAGAAATTATGTGATAATGTGAATACATATCTTAGAATAAAGAATAGATCGATCTATCTTAAAATAGCTTATGAAGAAGTTTTATTCCCAGTAGTATTTACCAGTAAAAAGAAATATTTTGGAATACCACATAAAAAAGTTCCAAACTTTAAACCGAAAGATCTTTTTATAAAAGAAATCGATACTGTGAAGCAAGGTAAGTCCCAACTTTTCAAAACTATAGGAAATCAAATTATGTGGGTGCAATGGATATTAATAATAATCAAACACTCTATGAGATTGTTGAAGAGATTCTTAAAGAGGCTATAACCAATCCCAATCAATGGGATTTTGATCAATTTATAGAAACCGATGCATAAAAACCTAATATAGATAACAAATATGTCCAGCAATTTATAGGATGGATAAAAGAAAAATATAAAAACAAGATTCCTGATCTGGAAGAATGCTTTAGTTATGTAATGGTTTATTCCGATAAAGTTTTTGATTTATCTGATTTTAAACTCACTATAAGAAAGGCTGATCAAATGGAATTCACGGATATTGCAAAAGAATTAAATAGAAAATTAGATCTATCCTATTACTTCAAAAATACTATTAATGGACTTTGTGCCCAATTTATTATATATGATAAAAAATATAAATCACCATCTACTGACAAAATCATGAAGATTACTGATTCAGATGAGAAATATAAACAGATTGATACATATGCTCAAAATAAGGCCAAGAAGTGGCTCGAGTCATATATCAAGGAGATAAATGTGATAGATAGAATCGCTCCTAAAATAATATCTAATCGTGGATATACTTACAAACGTGCTTACAAGAATGCAATCAAAACCGCACAATCTATATTATATCAGAAGGTAGGTAATACCTATGAGATATTTTATGGGGAATGGCTTAGTTTTGAGGATTTTAAGACAACCAATAATGTCGAGAGATTATGGAAAAAGTTCATAGAGTATGCCAGAGCATATACTAAAAATGATAATCTCTTGATAAGTGAAGGGATAAAAAAATCTATATGCTTTGATTTTACAAAATATCTAAATATACTTATCCTAATTATCAAGAAATATGATATTTTCTTTCATAAGTTAGTATATCATATGCGATATAAAGAGCATATAATAATCCCAGATAAAATTGGCCAATCTGAGACTATGAGAAAAAATGAGATGATTACTGAACAATCTACCTTATCTCATATATTGAAAACAGATCAACTAGCACTTGAGAGTTTTCTAAATACATGGAACAAGGCAGTCAGCTCACTATAAATATATCTTTATATTACCATCATATATATATTTTTTGTATATAAATAATATCAAAGTTTAAATAGATAGTTTTTAATACCTGGCCCATGCATCTCATAACTGATCATATCTTTTATTGGGGAGTAATAGCACTTCGAGCCTACCTATATTCCATGTGCATCTCACAAACTATACAATTGCAATAATTAACAGAGCAAGAAAAATATATACTGATAGCGGTGACATTAAAGTGCTTGCCACAGCAGGAAGAGAAAAAGCCTCAAGACTAGGTCTTATTACTTCTATTCCTCCTATTGGAAGAGGCAAAGTCTCGGAACCAGATCCCATCTGAGAATTTGATCAAATCAAAGAGAACATGTTATTTTCTGGTTATGCAAGATATGAAGTTATGTTCAGTATAGAAGTTATTTCATTATCAGTGTTATTTGATATAATAGTGAAGCTAGTGTCAGTGGAAAAGCCACGAGTCTCCGACTCAAGACACATATTATCAATTTTATCATTAGTGAAGTAGTTATCAAAGATAATAATATATGTTGAGATATCATTATCAATTTTTTCAGCTTGATCCATACTTTTTCCATATATAAAATACTTACTTAGATTTTTGTAAGATTCATTAGATACGTAAGTATCATGATTCAGAGAAGAGACAGAGTCTCGAATTTCTAATTCATCACCTAGACCCTTCAGGTCATTGCTCTGCAATAATGGTCTACTTTACAATACTGCAGATATATTATCAGTCTTAGTAATATTTTTTTCATCATTCCCACCAACTATGAGTTTCAATAAAGTCTCCGATTTCTGATTCTCGAGCTCACTAATGATTGAAACTAACTTTTGTTTTAATTCAGCTATTTTGGATTTGAGAGATGTGATCTTGGTTTCTTTTTTCGATGAGTCACTTTGAATCAAAATCACATCTTTCTGGGCTGAAGATAACTTACCTTCCAATATCTTGATTATAGACTCGAGTGATTTGATTTTCTTGGATTTTGTAATATTCTCAGTCTTAGATTTAGCAATAAAAATATTCTTTTGTGCGTTATGAGAAATAAGATTAGTATTTTCATTTTGTAGTTGCTTATGCTTATTAATAACCTGCAAAGCGTAGGTGCATAACTTTTGAATCTCAGTATTATTTCGTAATGAATCCTGATTCCACCTCTTTCTTTCTCAATCAAACGCCTTCATTTGTTTTATGTATTTATCCTGCAATTTCTCACTAAGCTTATTAATTTTGGCTTTGGACTTAATAGTGTCATGTATTTTTTTTTCTAGCTCTTCTTCATGTATACTACCAAGTTGATGGCCTTTAATATTTTGTAATGTATATATATTAGCCATATTAAATAATAGATAATATACAGATATTAAATATTAGTCATAATTAATAAAATGGGACATGTATATAAAGAATATTATAGTACTAATGCAATATACTTATCCAATAAAGCTATCAAAAAAATCAAAGAATCACCAGGTAAGATGTCTGATACTGTAAACGCTATGATAAAAAAATATCGTATTTCTCATACTCGTATTATAGAATATATAGAAAATCAAGAGCGTAAACAACAAATAAGGAATACTAATACCACTAACTGGGATAAAGAAATTGAGAGTATTTATGACTTATATGTGGAACTTTCATATTAATAAAAACTAGCTTTGTTAATAATTTCTATAATTATCTAATGATATTTAATATTAGATATCATAAACTATTAAAAAATATTATTAGATATCATTGATTAGGTTACATAGTAATTATTTTTATCTATATTTTATTTTCTAACATCTTGTATTTGTTTCGTTAATATTTTTCATCCATATATAATAATATATATCATTTTTTATCATTTTTTATTATTCTAAAATATTAAATATTATTTTTTATCATTCTAAATATTCAATAAGAAATCAAACTATGGATACTTCATATCTAAAATCTTATTATTGACAAGGTTCTACATTTCTAACTTCTGAACAAATAGATACAATTAGAATACTCAAGGGAAAGGTTCCAAAATATAGAATAATAAAAGATTTCTATATTAATGAGAATCGGATTAATAACATATGAGAAAGTCATGAACGTCAGTAATAAATAATACAAAATACTATTTTTATTGAAATATTTCTTGAACATTCTAATCAGATTAAAAGCGAGATTTTATTGCAAAGTAATAGTTCTTCGAATCTACATCTGGAATCTACTACCCCTCTCGATACAGAAACAAAAAAAAGAAGATCCAAATCTCAGACTAAATCTGTATTATGTAGATCCGAAGAGTCATTGCAAAGCAATAATAAGCTCCTTCAGAGTGACTCTTCGAGTTATGAGCTCTGCTCTCACATATCTGATTCAACACCTACTAATAACTTTATAGAAAAAATAAGTAGCGAGAATCTGGATGTATTATATAAAAAAGAAGCTAGAAGAGATAAGAAAAATAAAATAAATATGACTCATCTATTAGGTACTACTTAGATCTATCTTTTCTTTAATTATGCTATCATCTCTAGAGGAGATATATTTAAGTAGCTTTTCATAACGCATTTGCAACTTTTCACAAAGACTATTTATTTCAGCTTTAGACTTGAGAGTAGTATATAGTAATTTTTCTAACTCCTCATAACTCATGCATTTTTTTTTAATAACAGATCATTAGAATCTAAACTAAAACCCGCAGGAGCATGCCATTCCTCTAATGTTATATTGTTATCCTTATTTCGAAGCAATGGGGCTCCACCCTTATCACTATCTGTCTCTTGAGAAATTTGATCAGATATTAATAACTTATTATTCTGAGATACAGTAGCACAATTTACTTCAAGTTTATTCTTGACTTTGTGTATGTTTATCAGAATAAAATACTCTTTACCATTACATATGAGCTTCAATTCTTATTTTAACGTGAGCAAATCATAATCATATTTATCTAGAAGAGTATTTGGCAAAATTAGCATGGGTTTGGGATATTTGACTACTGCAAAATCAGAACATATAGTACAATCTGGAATAAAGTCTACTGTTACATTTTGGATAGTTCCAAGAGATTCTGTAGGAATAGTAGCAATACCTCTAAGATCATGTTTTTCTTTCATATCAATTACCAACTTTAATCATTTAGCTATATCTTCAGATATAATTAGAAAATTTGCACCAGGATCGACTGTGGCCACCAGAATTACTAATTATTTAATTTTGCATTTTGTAGTTACCACATCCATAGCTAGATCTTTTTTTTGAACAAAATCAATTTCCATAGGATCATTTATAATCTCTTCTTCCTCTGACTCAGATATATCTGGAACTGGTTCTCAATAATTTGTAAAATCTAAATTCATAATAGATGGAATTATATTATTTGTAGAAGTTTTAGTAAAAGTGAAGATATTATTTTTAATCATTTCTATTATATCTGGATCATTAAACAAATCTAAAATCATTTTTCGGATCTGTTTATCAACAATCGTATCTGAATTCTTTTGTATTTTTTGTGAAGAATGTTGAATTGGAGATTCGAGACTCTGTCTCTTCTTTAAATCAGACTTTTTAGATAATAATTTATTTGATTTACCCTTTCACTTTACTTATTTTTTTTGCTTTAGAGATATGTATGTTAATACTATGATCAGACTCAGATTCAGAAGATAAATTCTCAGCATCAGACCCTGTCTCAGAATTGGATCCAGAATCGCTACTGGAAGAATTATTAGTATCAGAATTGGAATCTATAGAAATCTTATTGATATTATCTTTCTTCTTGGACCCACTCTTAGATTTTCTTTTCCGAGTATACTTGCGAGAATTATGTCCGGTCCTATTGTAATTTGAGCATCTGTATTAGGATGTTTTCTTAATCTCCTTCTTGACCTGTCTAGATATAGCCCTATTTATCAACAACTTACTCATACAATTAGCCAGTTCTTCATCTGAGTCAACTTCGACATTTTTCCTTCCATTTTTCTTAAGCAAGAAAGAAGAAAATTTATCAACTACTCCTTTAGTAATTGTATCTATTAATGATTGTAAAGTAGATGGACCTGCTAAAGCACTAAAATAATTTGTTATATCATCCATTTGGACCCATTCTGGATCATTTAAGCGCAGACCTGGACCCCAATATATTTCACCTGGTTTCATTTGACTGGATCATAATAATTATCCTTCTCATCTTTGGGAAGTTGATTATGTAGAAATGGGTGGAGATTGTGATAAAGCTATAATAGATTTTACAAAACTTTCCATTTCATCTTTACTCATACCCATATTGCTTGAATAATTATTCTTTCCGTGATCTTTACTGGATGATACTAAATCTGAATTTGAATGCAGGTAAGCTCCGGATAATTATTCTGCTGTATATCTTTCAATTTCTTCAAGTTTTAGAAGTAACTTATCTGGAGATTTTTCAATTCCTAAATGACAAACTTCCATCTGATTGGTGGGTGAAAGTCCACAAAGAAATTATAATCAAATTTGTTATTCATCAATACCAGTAAGCCTAGCTAATCTACGTAAATTAGAATAGAAATGGCCAATGGGATCACTTTCTTGAACTGTTGAACCAAAAAGTACTCATTGTTTTTCTGCAGTAACTGTAGGATAATTAGTTCTAAACCAATATAATACTTGTCCAAGTCAAATATCAGGTACAACTACAGTATTACCTGTATTAGCATTAGGTGCATTAGGTAAGCGATCAGTTGGTCATCCATCAGCAAAAGACTAATCTTCATCAAATACTGTATGAGCTGGAATTACAACATTACCATTCTGTTCATTTGCACGATTTAAGGCCTGTGCTCCAATTTGACCAGTATTTCTTCCTTGAACACCAGCTAAATTTACTTGCGTTATATTATTAAGTAAATTTCTCAATTCCCAATTTTTTCTGTGGATAGTTCTTTCATACCAATCTTTAGAGTCACCTTTGAGAGATGCTATAAAAACACCATGAGCATTAATTCTATTAGCATGTCCAGCCCCTACATCTATTCCAGAACCTACAAGCCATAATTTAAATTCTTCAATATGTTCTTCAGAATCTTTAGTAGGATATCCATGAAATTTTTTTAATTCATAACCCACCATACCTGTTCGATTGTTATTATGATTCTGCAGTATATTATTCTGTAGTAATAAAATTTGGGCTTGTAAATTTAAAATTAATTGCTGTGAATTGCGCTCTCTATTTTTCCACTTGATATGACTTGCCTTCTGATCCTTGAATTTATTGTAATATCTATCAAAGAGTCGATCTTGATTATATTCTAATAATCCTTTATCAGCCTGACATTATTGTAGCTCCTATTCTAAATGATAAATAAATACCTTATAAATAATTTTAAGAACGTGTTTGAGTTTTGATTGTTCTTTTAATGCCAAGGTAATATTATACCACAAATGCCCTCATATATCATATCTTTATTGTAAATCCCTACTATTGGTATGGCATCATTGTAATAATAATTAAATAGTGAACTTTTCTCGAATTAATTTACCAACATGACTATTTTTATCATGATATAAGAACCACCAGCGACAATGTTCTCCTTATTCATTATTATAAGCTGTAGTCATCAAAGTAAGATCATTCTAATAATTATCACGCTCATGAGTAAGTTGGTTAACTTGATTTCGTAAATTATGTTGCTCTTGGATAATTTGATTAACTTGGTTCTGTAAGTTATCTTATTCTTGGGTAATCTGATTGACTTGGTCTTGAAAATTATTTTGGGTAAGCTGATTAACTTGATTTTGCAAAATAATATTCTGTTGTCTATAGAAATTGACATCCTGCTGTAGCTAGACTATCTGATTATTGCTATCATCCCGTTAAGCTATAATAGCATCTATATCCTGATATGCCGATTGATAATTAAGACGAACAGCATTTAAGGAATCTCTAATACCATTTATAATATTTATAGGATTATTTAACGGCATTCCAACACCTCAGATGTGATTTTCAATATGATTCAAGCCTCAGTCGATTTGTATAAAAAGATCAAGATTCGCCATATCTATATCTTTCTCTTCTGAATTATATAAACTTGGAGAGCTTCTTCGAGAAGAAATATCTTTGAATCTATACCATAAATTTTGAATCCATTCTTCTGATTCTTGTAATTGCTTCTCTATACTATTAATATAGGATATCTTATCTCGGATATCCTTTTTAGCTTGATATAAGTTTCTTTTAAGAGTCGATATCTCCAATCTCAACTCTGCTTTTTCTTCCTCTGAAGCATTCTCGAGATATTCCAGTTCTTCTTTAAGAGATTGGATTTTATTTTCACATCTGATATATTTACATTCCAGAACCTTTATAAATTTTTCATTTGACTTATTGATTGAAACTTCGTTAGATAATTCATTCCTCAAAGCTTAATTTACCTGCTCCAATAATTGATTGCGGTATGATTAATGAAATACTATAGCTATTTTTTACAGTATAATATATTGATACAAAGTAAAGGCATAGCCAAAATAAGTATACCTACTATATATATAGATTCATATGCTGAGGTAGCTATAGTTTGTCATGCACTCTATTATAATATTCCTGGATTTTATTCGAATGTGAAAGCTCTACAAAAGGTGTGCAAAAAAGAAGGGTATGGTTATTTTTGACTCAAAGATATAACAAAGTGGTTAGAAAATCAGTATGATTATCAAATATATCATCATCCATCAAAGATTAAGGCTCAGGCTAGCTTTTCTAAATGTTGAATTCCTAATAAATTACACCAATGTGATCTATTACCCCATGTTTATGATAATCAGAAAAGAGTGAAAGTTTATTTACACATCTTGATACTTATAGACATGGTGACAAGATTTAAATATGCAGTAGCATTGACATCAAAGAATAGTTTAGAAGTTTGGAATGTGATCGAAAAAATATACAATGATCCTAAAAATCCTCTCACATGGCTGGCATTATTGATGGTAGATGGTGCCAGGGAGTTCAAAGGAGCATTCTCTCAAGGAATAGAACGTTATAATATTCCTATAAGAATTGTAGATCTTTATAGTTTTGAAAGCTTAGTGTTAGTAAAAAAATTCAAACAAGATTTGGCAAAACTTATATATAAAATTCAATATGCTATAGAAGGAAAACTCAAAAAAGGTAAACGCTCAAAATTATGGAAAAAGATACTTCAGAAAATTATCAACTATATAAATAATAATAAAATGTGATTAATCAGTATGAGCCCTAATCATGCTATAACATTGCAGGAAGTGATTCCTAAAGTAATTATCAAACCTAAAAGATCTATTAGGAAAGATGAACTGTGATTACAAAAAGGAATAACTGTAAGATATTTATTAAAATCAGATGAGTTGAAAGGAGGACACGTTCATAGGAAAACTGATTTATACTTCTCATTATATGTTTATCGAATTAAAAAGGTTATTGTTAGAAGGAATCCACCATAGCCAGTCTTATACTATCTCAAAGATGAGCCTATTAAATTTACTACTCATTTGATGGGATGTAACTCACATCGACCATTCAAGCGAGAAGAACTCCAAGTAATAGAAAATCCTGAAGAAATCGAATATCTACCTGACAATTTTATACAAAAATATCACTCTTCTGAATCAATACATTTCATTCGTATTTCTAGTAGTGAATTTGACAGGGTCCAACAATATGCCAAGAAATATGATGGAAGTATTTTAGCTAAAACTGATCGAATTAATGATCAGAATGTATACCTTTGGTCATGTCAGAATGGTAAACATCAATTTGAGTACCCATATCCATTAATAGCTATGAAGTTTGAATGGTGTCCCTTATGTCATCACACCACTGAGAGAAATGTAAGATATATTTTTAAAGATCTATTAGGTAAGAAATTTCCATCATGTAAACTGTCATTTTTGAATGGGATGTAATTA
>CAJVPS010001788.1:0-14117 GCA_910591765.1 Ambispora leptoticha | reverse complement strand
TTAATGAATAAATAAAGAAATAAATGATTATAAATAAAATATATAAATCAAGTAATATACTAGCTAAATTAGTAGAATAAGAGAAAAGAGAAATTCTACTAAGAAACTATCTATAGCTAAAATAACTCAAATATACTATGTAACTTTTCTTGGCAAGATTGGATGATTGTGGCGCAGTAAGTCATGTGTGGCGCAGTATGTGGCGTAGCAATGATCTGTGAAATAAAAGTTAAATATTATATAATTACTAATTATTAATCTAATTTTGTTATACAGAATGAGATAGATGAAATCTGATATTTATAAAGTCAACAAAGAAGAAGAAGACTGATCATATATCAGAAATAAGGATAGAAGCAGAAGGTAGCAGTTCTGTACAAGCTTCAAAACTAATTAATATAGAAGTTAAAGAAATTAATTCAGAATTAATTAATATGAAAGTTGAAAAAATTAATAAAAAAGACTTGCAATTAATACTATTATCTGAAATTAGTCTGTCTTCCAGATTCACACTTCAAATATTATGTTCAATAAAATACAAATTTATAATAATTGAAGAATAATATCTGAAATAGCTTAAAGCATATAAAGACTTCACTATATTATTCAGAAAAGTTATTAATGAGCTGGTAGAAAAGTTATCATAATATACTGATTATTAGATATTAAAGCAAGTTTGAGATCAATAATATAATTAATATAAGAGATCAAAAAAGATATGTATAAATATACTTTAGAATGAATCTGAATTAAATATTATATTAGAATCTATATAATTCAAAGCAAATTATTATTATAACTTTTATATTTATCTTCTTTTTATTTAGTTAAATCTTGAAATACCAGCTAAGAATGATAATTAATATTTGTCTAAATAGATAAGGAATTTTAAATCTTATATATATTTTAACTCATATTTAACTGGATAGATATATTCTAATAATTATAAAAAAATTTTTTGTTAATTAAAAAAAATATTATTATTTATATTATATCATGAAATAACTTTTTCTAATTTTCTTCCACATATTTGTAATGTATTAATTTCTTAAGATAAAACTTTATAGATAATTATTATTTAAACGTATCTAATAAATCACTTTTTATGACAAGAATTTGTAAACTGAAGAATAATCTAGCAAAAATAAATAAAATAAATGCTAATTTCAAAGGTATTTTATTTTACAGAGAGATATTAGTTTTTCATAATCTTTATATTACTCTGTTCATAGAAATCTTAATAATAATTTTATTTTAGAAAACTTTATATATTTTGACTAAGACTTTAAATAAAAAATTCACATATATGATTAATCAATTTTTTAAATCAATTAATATAATATATTTAATTTTTATATATGACAAATCATATAACTGTTATATTACAAAACTAGATCTAAATAGATAAATCATAATTTATCTTAAATAATTTAATAATTAAACTACTGTGATGCAAGTCACTAATATAGTAATTCATTATTATTTTCATACTTTAAAATATCCTTCACATTAAAGTGATGAATTCTGAAAAAATTTTATAGAGTATTTTAGTATATATATGCGTAATAATCTCTTATCTTATACAAGTTTTAATATTATAAGTATTCATAATATTGAGCATTAAGAATATGTTGATGCATTACTTTATGATTTGGAACTATTATTAATCTTTATTAATAAATTCATCTGAGAATATTATGAAAAGTTATATGAAAAATTAGAAAAGTTATCATGAGGAATATTTGGATCAAAGATATTCAGAATCTTTTTGATAATTATGATTAATTTTAATATAATAAGTGATTATTACTGGGATAAATATGATAAATAAAATTCTTTATATTATCTGATAGTATTAGATGATTTTTGAAAAAGATGAACTATGCTTTTCTTAATTTCAGATTATTATTTTATTTCATTCTGAACAGATTATTACTTTTTCCTCACAACTTTTTCTTTATGAAAATTTTTTTATAACTCGAGAGATTTGACATAATATTGTATATTTTATTTATAATATATTCTTTCATTATTTGTGAGATTTTTCATCTATATATAAAGATCTGAAGATCAGAATTAAAAGAGATGTATATGAGATACTTATTTCTTTGATTTCTTGACAAGATCTCAATAATATATAAGATCTAAATAATTAAATCACACTCTCTTAATCAAAAAAAATCAAACTAAGATATCAAAAAGATCTTATAATAAGAGATAAGAGAATATTAATAAGTAATTATTTAATATAGGCTAGTATATTTATATTAATCTTTTCATTATATTATATATATTATTAAAATTACTAATTATAATTATTACTTCTTTATAAATTTATTACATATTAGACATAGGTTGAAAGTAGAGGATTCACTATCTAATGGAATATAATTTAATACTTATATAGTAAAAATAATTATATAGATTTAGCAGTTTTAAAATATAAATATCAGTTGATCACTAATTGAATAAAGATTTTTATGTAAATATGATAATTTCTGATTTGTGAATTTAAAATACATAATATTGCTCTCATATAATTATTATTTTTTCTTGATAAAAGTAAATAGTATAACTTTTTTAACTTTTTAGTTATATACAGTCAAACCTTTCTATAGTCACCCTTTCTATAGTCACAAACTCTATATAGTCACATTTTTTCAATAACAAACTTTTTTTATTATTAAATTATTCTTTTTATAGACACAATTGATCTATAGTCACTATCACACTTTTTTAATAATGAGCATAATAAAATGACTCTTATATAGTCACGTTGCCACATAAAATTTTGATTAATCAATAATATTTAGTTACGTAAATTTTTGATTAACCAATAATATTTAGTTACATATAACTAATCAATCAATCACCTACTTTAAACATATCTTATTCCTTATCGTTATGCTTTTTCATGACACAATCTATATATATATATATATAAGTCTCGTACTTATATTACTTTTTTCAAAACCCTGGCTAATGAAAACTTATTCCTTGATTAACAAAAATCTATCTCAATAAGCTCATGATAAAGACATATGAAAACCTATTTTCCAACAAGCTCACGACAAATGAAGACACTTTCCTAATCTCTTAACTAATAAAATGATTCTCTTATAGTGATAATGATAAGATTTTCTCATACCAATCAATCAACATTTGTATTACAACAAGCCAAAAACTCATATTTTACGATTATTCTTTGTAATTATGTCTTCTCAACCCATATCTAAAAAAATGCATAGTCATATCAGTGATATCCAAAAAAAAGAGATATGCAAGTTTGCCAAGAAAAATCCCTCCTATAAATATCACGAAATAGCAAATGAGTTTATGAACTATTATCCAACTTTAAATATTGATCACTCAATCATATTAAAAGTATTAAAAAAAGCTAATCAGTATCATCAACTTGATAATGTACAAGCTAAAACAACTTTCTGCCATCGTTCTGTGAAGCATCCAATGTTAGAACTTGCCATGAATATGTAGGTAGAATGGATTATGGCCAGAAGAGTAATCATATCAGACTTATTGGTGAAGGAAAAAGGTCATTATTTTATACAAGAACTTGCCATACCTGAGAAGTCTCTTATATTTTCGAATAGGTGAATTATTAGATTTAAAAGGTGTAATAGGTTAAGAAAAATCACAATGTATGGTAAAGCGATAAGTGCTCCCTTAGAAAATCTATCTGCAGAATATATAAAATTGCAAGAACTTCTTTCCCGTTATAACTCAGAAGACATTTATAATATTGACAAAATGGGTTTATTCTACTGATTACTTCCAAATCAAACACTTTCTAAGAAACTGATACTTGGAAAAAAGAAGGTAAGTTAAAAAAAATGATTTAGCTAATTAGCTAATTTAAATGATTTAATATCTTTTTTTAGGATAAAACAAGATTAACCATCCTACTTTGTGCCAATTCAACTAGTTTTCATAAGCTTCATCTGCTTGTCATTGGCTCCGCTAAGAAATCATGATCCTTTAATAAGATAAATCCATCACAATTATCCATAACATACCGAAGTAATCAAAAAGCATGGATGAGAAGTGATATCTAGGAGCAATAATTACATTATATCGATTCTGGTTTTCGCATCCAAAATAAGCAAGTCTTGCTTCTTGTCGATAATGCAGCTTCTTACACAGCTCCAGAAGCAAGTGAAGTCCAAGATGATACTGATGAACTACCATTTGACAACATCAATTCTAATGCCAACAATGACTCCAGTGACATTGAAAGACCTCAGGAAAGACCATGAGAAAGACCATGAGGAAGACTATGAGGAAGATCATGAGGAAGATCACAAAGAAGACCACAAAGAAGACCATGAGGAAGACTTAATTCCACCTATTCCAACCAATCAAGACAAACTCCAAACCATTTTCATCTCACAAATGTTAACGTATATTTTCTCCCACCAAATATGACCGCTCATCTTCAACCCATGGATGCTGATATTATAAAGAGCTTCAAGATAAAATATAAAAACTTATACTGCCATCATTTGATGGCCCAATTCGAGAAAAATGAGGATCTAGAAAGATAAGAATTAATTTTATTATTATTATTTAAAAGATACTAACCGTTTATAATAAATATTACAGAAAACTTACCCCAAAAGAAGCCATTGACTTTATCACCAATATGTGGCAAGAAATTAGTGACACTACCATAAAGAATTGCTGGCAAACTACTAGAATTTTACCAGAAATAAGCAGGCCAGAAGAAAGTAAACTTGAAGCTGATATCTTAGAGATTGATAGCACTATGATACTAGTTAATGATCTTTTAATGGATACTAATCTGATGGTCCAACAATTAGCACAAGACATTGAAGAATACATTTACATAATCGATCAACTAATCAAAACTGAAAATGGGTTAAACAATGAAGGCATAATCAAAATGGTAAAAGCCAAGTTTCATGATAATAATGAAATGAATGATGATGAGCCACTTCCATCACCTTCGGTAACTATTATCAAAGCTATTGAGGTATTGAAAAAAGTGATAAGGTATCAAGAAAGTCTTGAAATGGGAAAGGAATTTGATGAGAAAGGACTAATGATGCTGCGAAAAAAACTCAGAGAATGGAGTTATGAAAAGCAAGAAGCTAAGAAGCAAGTCTCACTCATGTCTTTTATAAAAAAATAGATCAATTTTTAAATTAGCTTTGAATCATTAAAAAGCCTAATTGATTGATTAAATTGACTTTAAAGCTTGATTGATTGATGCAAGTAATTAGCCTTTAAGGTTCTGATTGGTATGTGTGATTGGCTTTGAATAATTGATTTTATTAGTTGAATTATTTCTAATAAATCTTTATATAGTTACTAATTATCTTTTTTAATATAACTGTGACTATAGAGAGAATATCCCTATATAAGTCACACCTCTTTATAATCATCATTTTTTGTATCCTGAAGGTGTGACTATAGAGAGGTTCGACTGTACTTATTATTTTTATTTAGTCAAACTTTTAAATATATCTGCATTTTATGTAAAAAATAGTAAATACATAATTCAAAGTTAATATATTAGAAGAACAGAATTTTAAACTTATAGTTAAGATTACTGAGCTTAGAAAGAAGAATACAAAACTAAAACAGATTATTAAGAAAAATGAAAAGTATAATATTAAAGTCAAGGAATTAGAGCAAAAAAATATAGAGCTTGAAATTAGGCTTATTATATTAGAATAGAAAAAAGAAGAAAAAAGAATTTCTATTGCAGAACAATAGTTTTTCAAGCCTATAGAAGATATTTCACATTCTCTAGTAAATTTTAACAATTCTCTTAAACAGATAGTATTATATTATGATGATATCCCAATATTTGATATAACTGATAATATTTTAAATTCTGATAATATATCTAAATAGGTAGTTTTGCAAAATAAGAATGCTCCAGCATTTGATTTATCTAATAATATTTCAAATTCTGACAAATATCAGTCTTGAGTCTTTAATTTATCTTTGACTATATTACCTATATATATAAAGTTTAAATTATCTGAAGATAAAAAAATTAATAATTTTCTAAATGAAAAACTTAATAAACAGATTTATAATAAAATAAGAGAAAGAAATTAGAAAAAGAAGCTATTACAGAGTAATAAAGCTTTCACTTCTCAAGTTCAAAACTTATATTCAGATAGCTTATCAAAATCTCATGATGAATTACATATTAAATAAATTTTGAAATCACAATCTATTCCTAATACTCCTAATTTACCTAAAGAATTCTCAGAACAAAATACAAACTTACAGAAAATAAAAATTATTAAAATAGATATATAACCTTTGATAAAAGAATTAAGAATAGAATCTTTAGTAAAAGATACTATTAAAGTTATTAATGTAGATTCAAAAAGTTATGATTCAGAGAATCACCTAATAGACTGCTTTGCAATAAATAAAAATTCTATAGATGAGCAATTGCTCATAATTGAATTAATTCATCTATTTAAAAAAATAAGCTTGACAGAAAATAATACTAAATGAGTCAAGATAAAAGAAATTACAAGCTGATACTAATATAAAAAGTATTTGAAAAAAGACTTGATGATATCTTATCTAAAAAATAAAGAAATAATAAGAGAGCCTATAATTTAGCAAGTAGGTAGATTTATAATAAAATACTATAATATCTTTTAGGTATTTCTCATGTAAGTTTATATAAAAGAACTTAAAGAACTAAATCTATATACAAATTATTTAGTGTAATTAGAAAAAATAAAATTAAGTGAATTAAAACTTATAGTACAAATAAACTCTCAAAGTTAACTGATATGTAAATTGATATAATTAAAAAGTATTTCATTACTATACTGCATGACTCAAAGTCATACACTCATATAATTGAGATAAGTATATCAACTGAAAAGATAAAGTTTTGAATTTTTAACTCATTAATTTCTTTAGATCCAAAGAGTTATTGCTCTGCAATAGATTCTCAAGAAAATAATCAAGATAAGATAAAGACTCAAAACTCTGCTTCCTCAAAATTATCAGATATCAAAGTAAGTATATTATAGATAAATATATCTAACTATCTTATGATTATCTCTGATAATAAATCTCAATTTCCTATCTCTATTTTATTTAATGATCCAAAAGAAAAGTGAAAATCTATTATTAATAAAGTACTAAAGTAATTCTCTTATTTATTTTCAAAGTATAGTAATAAAAATCACAATTATTTTAATTTTAATAATTCAGTATCCTATTCTATATGTAATAAAGATCATAAAAAAGAAAATATAAGAGATAATATAGAAGATAGTTAGGGTAGTAGTAATTTTGTTAATATAAGAACTTATCATTTGCAATGCTATAAGGTCTATCAAAATTCAATCTAAATAATAATGGTGAAAGCATAGACTATTAATTTCAAATTGAATTTAATGATATTTTGATATAAGTCTGCAGATTCAAACTTGATCATATTTATAAAGTGTATGAATCATATTTTTTTAGATTCTGGATTACTCTTTTAATTTCTTTACTGAAATTATTATTTAATCTTCTGAATAATAGAGGTGCAGAAGATATATTGTAAAATATTTCATGATATCTTTCAGTATTTATTATCTTCAACATCTGAAAGAATCTTTTTAATCATATTTTATATACTATAATTAAAAAAAAATAATTAAAAAATAATTATCTGCCTAAAGCTCTTGTCATAATCAATATAATTATTGATTAATAACTCAAGCAAAACTATTTAATAAATTAATTCATTCTGAATTATTTAATTCTGATAATACTCTAATTACAAAAATAAGATTTGTTAATGTATTAATTAAAACTATTTTATTAGATTCATAATACTTTAAGATACTCTTAATAGATCTGAAATAAATAAAGATAGATCAAAATCTAAGAATTCATCATCAGAATAATCTGAAATAAGTGGAGGTAAATCAGAATCTGAGAATTCATCATCAGAATAATCTGGATATTTGATTTTAATTTTTGAATTAAGTTTTTTCATCACTTCTTTACCAATCTCTTTACATCTCTTCAAACTAAGATATTTCAAATTAATATAGTTATGAGCTATTTTCTTAACAGCTTTATTATTAATTAAGTAATTATCAAGCTCAAGATATCTAAGTTTTGGATATAAGTGAGTAATTTTAATGTTATATTAATTAGTGAGATATATGCATAAATTAAGACTCAGATATTATAGTTTTGGAAAAAATCTTGTAATTTTTATAATTAATATATTAGTGAAACTCTTACTTTTATTAAGAATGAGAAAACATATATTCAGATATGAATATAGAATCATACTAATTAATATATCTAAGATTTTTAAATCTTCTAACTTGAGATATACTATCTTTAAACAATAAAGTGACTTAATTTTTTTACACATAATTCTTTCAAAGTTTATCAATCACCAAGTAAGAATCTGAGATATATTTAAGATATATTAACTTTGTTAATAATCTTTATTAAAAAACTTAACATAATACTATAGATAGGAGTATTATAATGATATCAAAAATAATTAACAAATAAAGCAGGATAGAGGGATCAATTAATTTTTAAAAAATATAAGATCTGTTCTAGTAATTCTAGTAAATCAAAAATATTTAGACTCTTTAAATCTTTGCTCTGCAATAGTTATATCATTCTTAAATTATATATTATATATCTTTAATAAAAAAAATAGCTAATATTCAGATAATTAATTTAGATGTATTTTTAAATTTATATTTATAAAATAATTTAACTATTATAATAATTGAAGCTAATAATTCTAAGACAATACAAAGTATCTGTAAAAAATTTAAAGTAATATTAAAGTAACAGAATATAATTGATTCAGATTTAGAATATCTAATTATCATTTATAAGATTATGAAAAAATTGGATTTTGAAAGAGATAAAAGTTTACCTAATATTATCAATAAAGTGATATCTGATATTATTAAGCAAGTATCAAATAAAAAAATCTGGATCTCTCTTCACTGATTACTAAAGATAGTGAAGCTTGAGATTTGTCAAAAACTTATAAATGTGATAATAAAATCTAATATTTCTCAAAGAAATTATATATCATACAAGGCTAAAAGAAAAAAGAAAATTTTAAATAATATTACATCCAAATTCTTATCTGAATTATCATCTGAAATATCTAATAATGATAAAGATTTTACTATGAATGTAGTAAAAGTAAAGAAACATGATTAGCTCTCATCAAAAATTTCTCTGTATAAATTAATAATATTCTTGATCTCACTATTTTTTTGTTTAGGTGCTAGAGTATTTGATCTGTTATTCATAATACTATAATGATCTGATGTGATATTAATTATTTTATGTTTTAATATTAATTGATAAAGATATTTACATTTGAAATTATTCTTATTTTCATGAATAATAATAGCATATTCAGAACTAATTTTTCTTAAATGTGATAAGCTTATTCCATAAATTACTAGAAAATTATTAATTAGATGAACATTCATATCACTATCTTTATCTCTCATTAGAAATAGAAATTTGTTAAAAATTACTTTCTGGATTCAAATAAGTAATTCTTTAGCTAATAGCAGATCTTTTTCTATAGATATTAATGATCTAGATTTATTCTTTTTTATTTTTGATATATCTAATGCAGTATCAAGAATATTTAGAATTGTATTAATCAACATTAAATAGTTTATAGTAATCAATATAAAAATTTATAACATTCACTAGTCTCATAGATAATATTATCATTATATCTATTAAATTCTACATAGAGAATGATTTTATTATATTATACTTAATAAGTCTTTCCTGAATATTTTTTAGATAAAAGTATTTAGGATAATCATATCTCTCATCTTCATAAAGTTTCTGATTTATTACTTATTTTTTATTTGATTTTTGAATAATTTTTGATATATATATTACTTTTATTATAAGATATTTAGCATTAAGTAAATATAATTCTTTTTGAAGTAATTTAAGATGTGATAATTGAGCTATTATAGTAGGAGTTTTTTAGCTAAGTTATATGTTAATATATTTATATCTTCAGATTCAAGATTATCTTTATTTTTCTTAATATATTAAGTGAGCTTTTTAATTAAATTTCATCCTATAATATATCTTTCAGAAATCTAAATAAGAATTAAGATATATATTTAATCTTTACTAAATTCTAACTTCTAAATTCTATTTTAAATATAATTACGAGCTTTATAATCTTTCAAATCTTTATATATTTTTTTAGCATAATTATCAAGCTTAGCTATATTCATTTAAGAAGTTAAGTTATATTAATTTATAAAATTTGTAGCTATTTTTGATATTATTATTATGATATAATTATATGAATTATAATTATGAATATATTTTTTCAAATCAAAATTAATTATCATGAGTTGATATATATATTTGAAAATTAAATAGATTACTATTAGAGTAATCTTATTAGAAAATAGATATAAATATAATACAAGTTTAATCAAAAATCTTGAAATTTATACTCTACATAATAAAATTACTAAAAATATTAATAGAATTAAAAAGAATATAGTATTACTTAAAGAGATTCTGAAAAAAATAATTGATATATGTCAAGCATATGATTATAGTTCATGTCTAGAATTAGGTAAGTTAGGTATATGATTCTCAAATATAATAATTTTTATATGTAATTCATCCTGCTTTTTTTCTATAATAATTCTCTTTACTTTTATATTTATTTACATATTTATTATATGTATTATATTTAAATCTATTTGACTTATCACAATTCTGCCTTCTCATATATATGCTTGAAATTAGAAAAATAATATATAATAATATATTAAGATATTTCATCTAATTTATTCTCATAATTATATTTTTTTAAGTAATTTGACCTGTTTTTTTATGATAGTTTGATTTGTTATGATATTTTTTAGTATGTTTAACATATATATTATATATAGAAGTAATTAATATATCACAAGAATTACATAATTATATTTTTCAATAAAAAGTACAATTCTCTTATTGGTAATAATCTTTTTCACAAATTTAACTATTAATATAAATATGTGAGCAAGAATAGAATACTATCACTAATAACAATAACTTTCAAATTTTGCATATGAAATAATTATTTTTCAAATTAAACTTTTTATATCACTTTTATTATAAGTTGATAAATTAATATATTATATACTTTTTGTCAGATCAAACAATATACATATATAAATAATACATATATATAAATCAATAAAATAAGTTTGTCTAGTAAAACAAAAAAATATCTTTATGAATCATTATAATAACAATACTTAAATCAAAAGTTAATCAAATATAATAAAACAAAAAAACTTTTTACAGATTTAACAGATCTTGACTATAAATTTGATTATGAAAAATATATATTTTATAAATACTGGCTTGCATCTAATAAATATATTGGCTCTTCTGATAAAAATGATACTGCACTTTTAGATATATATTAATCTGAAGAGATTCATTCTCAATATATAATTTGAATGACAGAAAAAGATTATACAGTAATTGATCATCCTTCTGAAGTTTATAAAATATCTAATACTCATGAATATATTGATGAGAATCAATCTCTATGCTTAATTATTAATATTGATGCAAGACAAAAGCCTGATTCTACAAATTCTAAAGTACCTTTCTTAGATGATAAAAAAATTATATGAGAAGATTTGTTATCTCAAATTTTAATCACTTGTACAGATGCATTAAGTCTTATTTCAGATTATATATCTTTCTTAAATTCTTTTGTCTTAGCTAGTTCATCAAATGCTAAGAAATGTAGTTAATATATTATTTATCCTTGTACCTGATTCATAAATTATAGAGAACTTAAAAAATTCACAAAAAAGATTATGAAATTAGTTAGGGATCTTATTCAAAATTTATTAATAATGATCTTTTCAAAATATACTTTAATCTTCAGCTTCTAGAATCAGTAAAAGAAGATTATATAAAAAGATCTGCTATTTCTTCAGTTAAAAACAGATTTAAAAATCTAGATGATTATCTGATTCAGTCTAAAAAGAATTATTCTGTGATCTAATCACAAATCTTTTCTTCTGAAGAACTAGTAAAACAAGAATTCCAGTCTATTAATAATGAAAATACTTTGAATAGAGAAATTAATCTAGTTATTAAAAAATATAGGTGACTTCAGATTGGAAAAATTAGAAATAGTTTTATTAATTTTTAAGTATAATCTGTTAAAGAATACTCTATATATGATGTTAAATATAATAAGAACTAATTCTATAGATTTATTTAAAATAATAGTCATTTTATATTTAAGTACTATTAGCAAAAATAATATAAGTCAGATCACAAGGATCTTAGCTTTGATAAGATATTAGATAAAATAGAATTAAAAGAAAAGTTCAAGAAGTAGAAATTATATGAAAGATTATCCAAGATTTTATTAACTTCACATCAGCTTCTCAAATTACCTGGGAAAAGTATTAATATAAAAGAAATAGAGGATATTCTAGATACTTTTTCAGACTTTTTAAGTAAAGAGCCTAGTACTATTCTTATTTATTCTACTATAGATACTGATAAAACTAAAATATTAAGAAAAATTTTGGTATCTTTAGCTCAAAGTGATGCTAATTTATCTGAATTTTATATCATAAAACTCTTAGTAATGAATCTGAAGCTAAACTTAAAAAATTAGAGAAATTCAATTTCAAAGTAGAATAATATTAGAATATTATAATTGATCTAAAGATATGTGAGTAGAATCTTATTATTATATAAGTTGAAAATATTTTTTATTTTAATTTTCAAGGAGATTATTCTTATATAGTAATTTTAGATGAAGTAAATATCACTATATATCAAATAGCTAGTAAAATTCATATTCAAGAATTTACTAATATTATGCGTGATTTATTAAATATAGCTACTTATATTATTATTATGGATATTTTTGCAAATGACTCAACTTTAGCTTTCTTAAAATTCTATCAAGATAAGAATATTTGGATTATTAATAACAAATATCAACTATGTAAAGTAAAGATTATTAAATTTCTTTACAATCTGAATAAAGATTCAAAAAATATATGTAGAGATTTTAAGATGCTTCAAGAAGATAAGTATGTTACATTTATTATGACTAGCTATAAAAAAGCCTAAGCTTTGGCTGATCAAATATCTAAGTTATAAAAATCTGATAATTTATTTATTTTATCTTGAATTTATTTTGATCAAATGAATGAAAAACAATATCAAGATGATTTTGCTAATATTAATATCATCTGAAGTGCTCTTGACTGTGTAATTTATACAAGTATCATGGAAGTTAACATCTTCTTTAAAATATTTGATTATTTTGACGCAATTATAGGAATTATTAATATTGCTATTTCTGTTTATATTAAAGTATTTACTCAGATATTATTCAGAATCTGTGACTGCTCATTATGTATAATTTTTTTTTATCATAATAAAAAATTTGATATTTTTAAAGAATCATATCAGAAACTTATTCAGACTAAACTTTTAATATTAAGATTTAGAGATTTATCAATAAAAAAGGCCAGTATGTATAGAATAAAATTACTGATTATTATGCATTTAATTTATCTTCAGTAATAGAAATTTATATTGAAGTTAAATATTAGAGATGCTTATCAGCCAAATATTTTTTCAAGATTCTTTGCAGTTTTATTGCTAGTACTAGAATAATACTTGAATTAATTTTAGTAAAAGATACTGAAAAAATCAACAGGAATAAAATTTCTTATACTATTGAAAATACTGAGAAAAAAATTAAAGATGCAGATGCAAAATTAATAGTTAATATTTCAAATATTAATTCAAATGAAGTTGAAATTCTTAAGCAAAATTCCATATGCTCTTTTATTGATAATATAACTTTACAATATTACTATTTATGAAGAATATATGTTTCAGATGATATTGATGACAAGAATGATATTTGAAACTAGAATATGAATATGGACTAGTGCAAAAAGATTTGTACACCAATATAAAAATCAATAATTGCTTCTAATAAAAGTCATTCAAATTTTAACCAATCTTTATAATTTTTTTATATTAAGTAAAGAATAATCTAAATTAAC